>OX375876.1:4595000-4794485 GCA_947359465.1 Metellina segmentata
TTCAAATATAATCCAACATATTTGACATAAATCCATTTTTGATTCAATGTATCATAAGCATGAAATTCTTCAATAGAAGCCAGTGGACAAAACAAAATTTTTTACCTGTTAAATATTAGCTGTTTCTTTTCAAATTGGTAGAAAAATTCTATTCATAAAATAAAACGATACGGAACTGAATACGAATCTTATTAGCTATTTTTCTCCAAAACATCTAAAGCCATGATCAATCACTTACCAGGTCATTGAGGCAATTTTCCAGGTTTTGGACAAAAATGTATAATTTCCCATAATTTTTTTGGACAAAATTAAATTTCCTGAAAATTTCAGGTTTTTTCTGACTTGTGGGAACCTTGTGCACTACTCAGGAATCTTATGCCGCTGAGGGTTAATGTCAGTCCAAATGTAAGCATTAGAAATATGTCTAAACAAGGTTAATGGCATAATGCAAAATGTCTAGCATATGAAATCACCATCAATTAAATGATTCACTATCGGAAATTAATCCACAGCACAGACAATTATTGGCATTTGCACGCACTAGTCAGAGGACTGAATCAAATCATATTCATTTTCAGCTTCATGTAAACGCAATAGGGCACCAAGAAATAATCATGCAAGATCAAGGTGGTTACTAAATTTCTGTAGATCCATTTAGGGACCTTTTAGGTAGTTACTAAAATAAATACATGATCTGATTTTACATGATTATGTGGGTCAGTTAAATGCAATTATACTTTTAAATCACACTTTTTTATGGCTGACAGACTAATCTCAAGAAAAGAGAACTCTAGTATAACATTTCAGCTTTAATATAAGCTGTTTCCTAAATAAAAATTTTAAAATAAAGACAAACCATAAATCATGTCTCAAAGTAGATTAACATTAAACAAATACTCTATATTATATTCATTATTTTTTTCTGAGTACTTAAAAATTTTAATAAAAAAATTGAAGAAATCAACAATTATTTATAAAACATTTCATAATGTAATTTTTTTTTATATTTTTATGTTTTATGGATCAAATAAAGCTGGTAAAAAAATTACAAACAATTTGTGTATTTAAAAAAACTGTTTCAGAATGGGGTTGGATTGGGGGAGTTACGCCGTTTTCAATTTCTTTTCAGCATGAATAATTTCTTTGTCTAGTTGTTCGATTTTATCACTTGCAGTTTGCATTATTTGCAATTTTCTTTTTTTCCTTTCGTTAAGTTCAGCTGCAGACACCTTTTGTTTTCACCTAAAAAAAATGTGATAAATTTTCGGGACAAAATTTATGATTTCGGGACCTGTTTTCGGGACATTCGGAACCAGTAGACAACCTGAAGACATGAGGATCAGGACTAGTTTGCTATCTCAACAACGACTGCTTCAGATATGAGAAATCATTCACCACATTTTTGCAATCTACCAACCAACTGCCTGAAATAAAACTTCTTTTGTTTTATACTCCTGTAGTTTTGATCAATCCAATGTATTTACAGAGATCACAAGTTGCATTCCATCAACCTCAAACTGCGTTCTGCACGCACCTGTTTCTCAGCTTTGTCAACACAGCTTGAAACCAAGGTGGATTGGTTGGGACATGAGGGCCATATTTGGCACCGAACACAAAACGGACAACTGCAAGCTAAAAATGTTTTTTTTTATCCTACGCCCAGCTCAAGGCCTTTCGGCCATACGCTGTCCTGCCGTCCACTATAGCGAATAAAGTCCTTGGGGAGAAGTATCCCTGATGTCAATGTCCTGTAAATTAGAGCACTCCGCAAGGTGTTGTCTGTTCATAAGACCATCACAACAAAGCAGACAGATCGGGGAGGTAGCTACACCAGTCCTATGTAGGTGCTGCTGGAGATAGTCGTGTCTGGTTAACAAGCGGAAACAGGCCACTCCCACCCATCTTGGTAGATCAGTAGGGATTCTTCCCTTATTACTCAATAGGCAATTCCAACTCCTTCCCTGTATATCACTCTGATACTGCAGTTTTCTTCGTTTCCTAAACTGAGATTTTATGTAAGTCCTGCAGTTCCGCAAAAAGGAGAGGTGGAGAAGTTTGGGGCAGGGAGAGGGCTGATTTAGACAATCTATCAGCTTCCTCGTTACCCTTTATCCCACAGTGACTAGGAATCCACTGGAGAACAATCTCACCACCACCCTCAATGAGGTGACTGATAGTTTCTTTGCAATGTGCCTCAGCCATTGAATACGCGTGGTTTCTATCAGTAAGAGCCTGAATTGCTGCTGTTGAGTCGATAAATAAAAAATTTTCTTATCCCTTCTAGTGGCAAGGGCCTCAACAGCCATAAGAACAGCGTAAATCTCACCATCAAAGTTGTCGCAGTAATTTCGAACCGCCTTACTCAGCTGGAAGTATTGGCAAGACCCCAGCACCCACCCTATTAGATTCAGGGTTGGCAGAGCCATCAGTATAGACATGGAGGCAGTCAGGTAGAGGATATCTCTCGTAGATGGTAGGGATGCGACATCGATTTCGATGTTTACAAAACATCGATGTTTTTTAAAAAACATCGATGTATTTTAAAAAACATCGATGTATTGCAGTCGATGTTTTTGTAACATCGATGTTTATACTTGTCGATGTTTTTACGTTGTCCTTGTTTTATTTTTAAAAGAAAAAAGTATCGTTAAAAAATTTTAATTAACAAAGTAGCATAATTTTTACAATCAGCAAATTGAACATACTTATAGACCAAAGTGGCCAAGAGTGAAGGACTTGAAAAGTAGAGATGCGACATCGATGTCTTCAAAACATTGATGTTTTATAAAAACATCGATGCATTGCAGCCGATGTCGCATCACTAGTTGCTAAACCAGTTTTAAGAACTGGGGGGAAAAAGTTTAAATACACTGAATTTTAAAAACATCGATGGTTTGGGGGCGATGTATTATTATCAACATCGATATTTTAATTTTGAACATCGAAGTTTCAACAACATCGATGTTTTGCTGTCGATGTTGCATGACTAGTTGCTAAACCAGTTTTAAGAAATGGGGGGGACAAAGTTTAAATTCACTGAATTTTAAAAACATTGATGTTTTGCTGTCGATGTTGCATGACTAGTTGCTAAACCAGTTTTAAGAAATGGGAGGAAAAAGTTTAAATACATTGAATTTTAAAAACATCGATGTTTTGCTGTCATTGTTGCATGACTAGTTGCTAAACCAGTTTTAAGAAATGGGGGGGGACAAAGTTTAAATTCACTGAATTTTAAAAACATCGATGTTTTGCTGTTGATGTTGCATGACTAGTTGCTAAACCAGTTTTAAGAAATAGGGTAAAAAGTTAAAATTCACTGAATTTTAAAAACATCGATGTTTTGCTGTCGATGTTGCATGACTAGTTGCTAAACCAGTTTTAAGAAATAGGGTAAAAAGTTTAAATTCTCTGAATTTTAAAAACATCGATGTTTTGCTTTCGATGTTGCATGACTAGTTGCTAAACCAGTTTTAAGAAATAGGGTAAAAAGTTTAAATTCACTGAATTTTAAAAACATCGATGGTTTTGGTGCGATGTATTATCAACATCGATATTTTAATTTTGAACATCGAAGTTTCAACAACATCGATGTTTTGCTGTCGATGTTGCATGACTAGTTGCTAAACCAATTTTAAGAAATGGGGAAAAAGTTTAAATTCACTGAATTTTAAAAACATTGATGTTTTGCTGTCGATGTTGCATGACTAGTTGCTAAACCAATTTTAAGAAATGGGGAAAAAGTTTAAATTCACTGAATTTTAAAAACATTGATGTTTTGCTGTCGATGTTGCATGACTTGACTAGTTGCTAAACCAGTTTTAAGAAATGGGAAGAAAAAGTTTAAATACATTGAATTTTAAAAACATCGATGTTTTGCTGTCGATGTTGTATGACTAGTTGCTAAACCAGTTTTAAGAAATGGGGTAAAAAGTTTAAATTCACTGAATTTTAAAAACATCGATGTTTTGCTGTCGATGTTGCATGACTAGTTGCTAAACCAGTTTTAAGAAATAGGGGGAAAAAGTTTAAATACATTGAATTTTAAAAACATCGATGTTTTGCTGTCGATGTTGCATGACTAGCTGCTAAACCAGTTTTAAGAAATGGGAGGGAAAGGTTTAAATACACTGAATTTTAAAAACATCGATGGTTTTGGTGCGATGTATTATCAACATCGATATTTTAATTTTGAACATCGAAGTTTCAACAACATCGATGTTTTGCTGTCGATGTTGCATGACTAGTTGCTAAACCAATTTTAAAAAATGGGGAAAAAGTTTAAATTCACTGAATTTTAAAAACATTGATGTTTTGCTGTCGATGTTGCATGACTAGTTGCTAAACCAATTTTAAGAAATGGGGAAAAAGTTTAAATTCACTGAATTTTAAAAACATTGATGTTTTGCTGTCGATGTTGCATGACTTGACTAGTTGCTAAACCAGTTTTAAGAAATGGGAAGAAAAAGTTTAAATACATTGAATTTTAAAAACATCGATGTTTTGCTGTCGATGTTGCATGACTAGTTGCTAAACCAGTTTTAAGAAATGGGGTAAAAAGTTTAAATTCACTGAATTTTAAAAACATCGATGTTTTGCTGTCGATGTTGCATGACTAGTTGCTAAACCAGTTTTAAGAAATAGGGGGGAAAAGTTTAAATACATTGAATTTTAAAAACATCGATGTTTTGCTGTCGATGTTGCATGACTAGCTGCTAAACCAGTTTTAAGAAATGGGAGGGAAAGGTTTAAATACACTGAATTTTAAAAACATCGATGTGCTGTCGATGTCGCATCCCTAGTAGATGGTAGCCATCGTGAACGATCTCAACTCGGCATCAGTATAGTTTGTCTTGTTGCAAAACAATGAAATGAAAATGTTGTGGAAGGGGGAAATTTGGTCATTTTTAACTAACGTTGTACGAGAGCAACACAACAGGCTATTGACCTGGGTTCAATCACCTAAGGGAAAGATCGGAGGACAACATCACGTAATTTTGAGCCACGGTCAGATGTCGAAGCAACACCTGAGCTCGCACCCCTCTCCAAACTTCCACACCAACCCATCATGAGGACTTTCGGCCACGACAGATTTAAGGTGCACCAGCCGCCTCTACACCATATGCTTACAAACATTCAGGCACTGATTCGAACCAGGAACCTTCCAATCTAGAGGCTAACACCTTAGCCACCAGACTGGTTGCATGGCCGTGGAAGGGTTAAAAGAGGGATTGGGGAAATAAAGGGATGAAAGCAGAAAAAGATTGTTGGGTAACTGGGAGCATGACCCTTGAGGGAAAAGAAAATTTCACTCAATCACACTGGGTCTATGAAGCCCGTACATACCTAAAGAGCTAATAAAATGCTCCTGGACTTATAACATTAATTCATAAAGTTTTGGTAACCCTCTGCAGTGTTTTGACAATCTTTACCCTCGTTGATTTATGTTAAAGTACTCATAATTAAATGGAAGATTAAATGCATAATGTATAACATGGCTTTAAGTATTCAATCAATTTTTTCAATTCATATTTTACCAATTAATTTTTCAGAAATAGTTTGTAAAACTACCCTTCATATAAAAACTGGGGGTTATTCCTATTCAACAAAATATAATAAGCAGTTTTAGTGAATGCAATTACAGCTATAAACAATACCAGTATCTAGTACCTTAACATTTGGAGGTGAAATGTCTTCTTGTTTTAAAAACTAGGCATTAGGGTTAATTTATCAGTTTAAGTATTCACATAATTAGATGGAGGACTGTATATACATCTAATGACTGACTTCAAGTGTTGAATCTTCATTTAAATCATATTTCAGTAATTAATTTTTATAGAAATAATTTGTTATGCTACCCTTTATATATAGAACTTGGGTTTAAACCTATTCAACAACAAATATAATGAGTAATAATCTTAGAGACAATTACAGCAATAAATCAAACCAGTCTGCAGTACCTTAACATTTCGTGGTAATATTTTTCTGTAACTAAAATGTAGGCATATTTATAAACTTCGATCGAATTTGGTGACTGTTTACTCTTTTAACAAAGTAAATTTGTAAACATTACAATATGCATTTATATAAAAGCATAATTTCAAAATATAATTAGTATTAAATTTTTATGTGCAAGTCAAATGAAATAAATTGTTAATTACATTAAAAAACTTTTGTTGCATAGATATATAATATTTTGTTATTATTTCACTAATTATTATTTAATTCAACACACTCTAAAAAATTATTTTCACAAAATAAAATTTAAGAGCTCCTTAAGAGTTTTTATTTTGAAAACATAAATGAGTGTTTGTACAAAAATGTAATTTAAAATTGTACTTCCTTTAAAACGTAATTTTTACTCATTGATCCAATTTGTAAAATTCCCAAAATATACTTTTGCATATGTAAAATTTCCAGAAATTGCAAATGCCGAAATTGAACTGCAAAGTTCAGTTTCGCCACTGAACTGTAAAGTTCAATATCGCCATTTTCATTTATTAAATATTTACTTTTGCATGCTAGATACATTGAGTTTGTATTTACTAGAAAATGCAACTAAATAATGAAATATATTAAAATTAATTTTGTTACTTTATCCAATAATTAATAAAAACTGACTACACAAGATGTTGGAATTAAGAAATGTATGCTTATTCTTACAATAAGATTGAGATGTTGGAATAACAGCATCACAACTAATAATCCAAACAAGATTCATTCCACGTCCATTATTACATGCAAAACAACATTTTCTCATGCACACATTTTACGAGCAACACCAAAAAGGGAAACTTCATTTTTGGACAATAGGCATCGTCAAGGCTTTGAAAGGAAATTAAATGATAAAACTACTAAATAAGTAGAACTTCCATAAAATTATCAATCCACATAATTAATTGGAAAATCTATGAATATATGGTATGAACCAAATATTTACTTTTCAATGCTAAATAAGTCATGAAAATAACACAGGCCAAAAAATAAGGCATGCGGTTCAATTACTTAAATAAACAGATTTGTAAATACTTACAAAACTGAATGGATACTTACCTCTAGTCAGTGGTGCAATGAAAATAAAATTAAAAGTGGGGTAAAATTGAATCATGAAAAAGCATTAAGGCCAAACTAGATAATAAAACTGAATACCTGTCAAACCATCTGGATGTGAAATTCATTAATCTGTATGAATTCATCAATCACAGTATTAAAAATTCTGAGAACAATAGAACCGAGAATAGCACTTCTTAAAATAACCAAGAACACAGTATAATTATCAACTGTTTGGGAATATTAAAACCCCAATTCTGGATACAAATATTTGAAGTCAACAAAATTGTTGATGGTAGATCTTTCAGTCAAATTCAGTCAAAACAGAAAATTTGGAACACGAAATTTGAACCAAATTTGACCTTAAATTTATGAATCTAATTTGGTTTGAAAAATACTTCTTTGATCCAAATACTAACTGAACAATCCATTGCTAAAGCGCTTATCGCTTTAGAATAAACACAAATGGAACAAGTTTGGTGTCATTTTCAATAAGTGTGCCACAAGAAAGGCATAAGTGCCTTAAGAATGATGAAACTTGACATTTTGTGTAAGACTAATTTCATTTGAATTTAATAGTTTAATTTTGAACTTTTGACAAGTGTGTTCACAAATAATTTTAAGTAATTACCCATATAAATAAATTTGAATACTTCTTTTTTCTCAAAAGTATCCTAGGTAAATTATTTCAAAACGATTTTTTTAAAACCTACTTTTGAGCAAAAAGAGTAATTACTATTTCTTTATCAGAGAAGCAAAAACCATAATGTATTTCTAAGTGTCACATAATTTTAATAATTCGTTTGTGTGAAAAGAGATGAAAAACTAGAATTAGATCAGGATCTGTGACTTAATATGGATTCTGAAGCATTGAAACCCAAAATGGGATTCAAATCCAGAACCTGTGTTATGGAACTCTCTTAGAACATTAAATACTCAACAGCTTTAATGTGAGAAAAGTCAATTAAAAATAAAATTCACTTCTTGCTAGTCTGTCCAATTGTAACAAGATAAACATGGTGCAAACTTTCGAAAAAAATTTGAAGAATATATAATTGCAAAATGTTCTACGTAACAAATTTTTTGTTTTCAAAAATAAATTTCTTAAAGGTGCAGTAACATTAAAACTATTTAGAGAAACTACCCTTTAAAATATAATTTAGAAAGTATCTGTGGCAATGATAGTTAGCACATTCCAAAAAGTAGGGTTCTTACTCTAAAATAGATATATATTAATCTAAAATATATTGAATCATTTATATAAATATGAGTCATGAAAAAGTACTGGAATGGCATCACTTTTTACCAAAAAATCACATTCAACGTAATAGGTAATCAGTTTCTGAATTCAGTAAATGGTATATTTCTGTTTGAAAAACTACCATATACTATGGAAGTCTGGTTCATAATTTATATAAATATCAGTATTTGAACTGTCTCAGTGTTTGCAATCAGTTCACTTGTAACAAGCATCGTTTCATCAGATATCTTTCTACGATAAACTAAACATCTGTAAATCAATCCATAAGAAAATAAATGCTTTTCTATTAGGGTTACCTTTATGAAATAGATATTACTTTGCTACTATTCATATATTTCTAAAACTTCAATAAAGCAATTCTTGAAATTCCTGAGAGTCGAATTGAATCACTATACACAGCTTTAAAAAATCAGCATCAAAATTACTTACCCAGTGTTGTCAGTGTCGATGGAAGAAAAGATCCCCGACACGTAGGAATTAGTAATCTGATGGTCGTCTCTTGGTCCCTCATTGTACATTGATTTGGATGTGTCCGATTTTATCAAAGGAGAATCACAACTCTGGGGATCTCCATGTTGGAAAAGCCCTTGCAGAAACTCATCAAAACTTATTTCACCATCCTGATCACAGTCAAGCTTCTCAAACAACTGAGCAATCACCTGTAATGTTTAACCAATTTTAGTGTATAGTTATCACTTGAAACATGGTTCCCACATTTTTATCCAAAACAATTCAAGAACTTTTCAAAACCGAAAAAAAAAAAATTTAACGACCTAGAATTTTTTTATAACGACTTAAAACAAGGCATACACAGAGTTTGTCAATTAAAAAGTAAAATGTGAAAAATATTTTTAAAAAATACATGATTTTTTAAAACTCTACTGACAGTCAAAAAAAAAAGAAAGGTTTTCATCAGTTTTGGTAAAATTTAGATGTTCTCACAGAACCTGCGATATTTTTTTTTTTTTGCAAAGTGGGCTTCTTGTCTTAATGGCTACTAACAGGCTACTTGCACCCATATTGACTTTTGGTGGCACGAAGAAGGGTATGGGAGCTTGCATACAGTTTGATCTACACGACACAATCTTCATTTAGCTTTTGTCCACTGCCTACAACAGACAGCTGTCATGGTTTATTTTGTTTGAGAAACAAAACAAATCAAAAGTTTTTACTAGTGTTAGGGCTTTTTTATTCTCTAGTCTTAGTTATTCTCTAGTCTCTTTTATCCTCTATCTTTGCGATCATTAAAGATAGAGTAAAAATTTCAATAGATTTGAAATCTGCAGAAAATTTTACAAAAAAATATCTTAAATGTAATTTTCTTGAAAATTTTTTTTTTCAATTGTAACTTTTATATTTTTGAAATAAGAATTTGGCTTTGTGCAGGTTTTCAATGATGACGTAACTGCAAAAGCTACAGTTTCCTAATAAAGCGGTGCTGTTATCTAACGGCTGTGATACGTCATGATCTGGCAGGCATAACAAGGCGGCTGTCTTAATGAAGACTAGAGGTGTCAAATTAGACAGACAGAATAGTGTGGAAAATGGACGATCTAGACGTAGCATTATTAGTATATCACATAGTGTTAAAGTGCAAAACAATGGTTTCATTCAGAATGACGCTCAAATGATGCACCTGCTGAGGAGTAAACTAGTGTGGACAAGCTCCAATGCAAGACGAAGTTACACAACTATGTACTAGTTAAAAAAATCAATACTTTCAAGGACTTTTTACCAAGTTCCAAGTTTTCAAAGACTTTCAAGGGCTACTAGTTAGGAAAAAAAATTCAAGGACTCTTCAAGGACCGTGGAAGCCCTGTGAAAGTATATCTTGTACATAAAGTAAATGCATGTAAAATTCTAATTATATACTGTATACTTTGGCTAATGGAGCTTGCTTTGTTTAAGAAAGCTTTTCCATGTTTCAATGAGGTTTTCAAATCTGGAAAGCGTCCAGAGATAAGTGAAAAATCAGATTACCAAGATTTAGATGTGCTTTCTGTCCAGGTATGCATTTTATAGTACCTGTCAGAGGAAGATAAGTGAAAAAGCAATGTACTATTTAAATTTAGTATTAATGAGTCCTTTCATTTCCTTTTCATAAAACATCATGAATCAAAACCTAGAAATCTTTTTTCAACTTGTTTTAAATGTTTTTTCAAAAATGAAGAAACATCAGTTTATAAAAATAATTTTGAACAATAAAATTTGCATTTATTTAAAACTTGCAGCAATATTTTTTGTCAGCGCTTATATCAAAGCACCAAAACACTGTCCTATGTCAATCTTGTGTTGAATGACCTTCAAAACTGGATTTTAAACCAGAATGAGACTCATAAGAAGAAACAAGTTTTTACTATACTTTTCATTAACTTAATTTGGAATCTAAACTCAAGAATCATCTTGTAGATCATCAGCTTATAAATGATACACAAAGTTAAAAATTTCACGATATCAGTTTTCTATAGCAGAATGTGGATCTTTACTCATGAAGTCCAGTAGGTCATTTTTTAGAGACCAGGTTTCTTCTTGAGAAACACACTAGTGCAACAATTTTTCCCTCTTAATTTTCTTACAACTGCTTTTTTTAATCCGTATTTCACATGCAAATCCACAATATTTTCTATCTGTGTTTGAAGCAAAACAAAAAATTCTTGACTTCATCACAAAAAAAATGTATTAATGATTACTAATGAAAACAGTAATATAAAAATATTAAAAAATGGTGTAATGTTTTAACCATTCAATTACTGTTGATATCAAAACAAAAATATACTTATTTTCTGAGTTAATTTAAAGCTGAACTTTAATCATTACAATCTTTCTGTTGTTTACATTACCTTCAGCTAACCCCCTACTTTCATTTTATTTTCGTTCTCAAAAATAAAAGAGGGACAGTTTTGTTCAATTGTTTGATAATTTATTAACGATTAAACATTCATTTATGTATTTTTATTCTTAAAACATTCCATTTCACACATTAGACCAATTGATATCCAATTCAATTTATGACAATAAAGTCAGTACTATGGGCAGATTATTTGAAATGCATATTGCAGATTGGTAACAAATATTTGCTAAATCTCTACTTTTATAAAAGGAATTTTTTCTCTTTGTCTATGCTAGTAGTGTCCTGACAAATCTATGGCACTCACAATAATGAAATTTGGCACACAGGAGGTCCTAATTATTTGCAATTTTTGTTTCCAGCTTGAATTTTAAAATTTAATCTAGAACATTTTTTAATTAATTTATTGGCATTTAATTATTATTGTTGTTTTCCTTAGAATAGAAACAGTATAAAGAGATCACAGTTTCTAAATTTATTTTTTCCTTTAATATTTCGAACTATTCTTAATGATTTCAGTGGACAAACTAAACAAATAAACAGTTTTAACTGGAGTTCTTTTTTCTATCTTTTGGATCGTTAAAGATAGAGTAAAAATTTCAACAGATTTGAAATTTGCGAAAAATTTTACACCAGATCAATATCTAGAAATGTGATTTTCTGTAAATAAATCATTTTTAAATTGTAACTTTTATATTTTTTCCACTACAAATTTGGCCGCCAGAGAATTTGACCTTCAGATTGAGAAAATTTTTCATCAGATCGATACCTGAAAATGTGATTTTCTTTAAATAAATAATTTTTTAACTGTAACTTTTATATATTTTCCACTAAAAATTTGGTCGCCATAGAATTTGACCTTCACGATCGTTAAAGAGATCAGATTCATTCATTTGATTTCCTGAGCGACAGATTTGAGTGAAGCAAATAAAATAAAAAGGTTTAACTGGCGTTCTTCAGTGCTTTCTTCTATCTCGGCGATCGTAAAAGATAGAATGAACGTTTCAACGGATTTTAAATCTGCTGGAAATTTTAGATTAGATCAATACCTTTTTATACATCTGATTTTCCTTTAATAAATAATTTTTCAATTGAATATTTTTTATATTTTAACAAGGGAGTGTGATGTCACGCTTATTGGATCTCTTCATAATTCAAATTTGACCGCATTTGACAATGACATGGCCATCACGGCATTGCCCGTGGTGTTTGTTTGCAAAGCAAACCAAATGGAAATGCGTAGCAATCATCGGGGGTTGGCGAATGATATCGAGCAGTGGTCAAACCTGACACCACGAAAAAAACTGTCACAGGCAACGCCGTGCTGGCCACGCAGTGGCTAGTAAGTTATATAGAAGGAACAAACCTCTTCAGTCATATCCATTCCAATATGCTCACATACAAGAGCGAGCTCTTCAACATTCAAATAACCATTCTGACCAATATCTAGTTTTTTCCAAGTGTCTTGCAAGTACTGCACAGGATTGTTGTCAAATGACTGGTTTAAATCTGTGTCTGAATCAGATGGCTGTTGGGTAGATGGACAGACCGCTGAAGAAATAATCATCTGCTCCTCATTCATTCTCCCAGACTTTGTGGGGGGTTGCTGAGCTGTGCTGGGACTCATGGGCCGTTTCCCTGCCACGTTTTCAACCTGGGAAACAAAAGCACAATAGGTGTAAGAATAGCAACATAAAAAACCTTAAAGTTGAACATAATCAACACTAGATAAACAAATTAAATCTTTATTCAAATTGATTAGCAAAAATTGAAAATCGTCAAAGCAACTAATAGCAATTTTAAAACTTAGAGAACATCATTAATCGCTATTTCGGATAAGCAAGAAAGCACCATCGTCAGGCCAAAAGTAAGTCGCAAGAAATGCAAGTTTAAATATGTTGTTCTAGAATATTCAATCATCTATTCTGTTCTAGAATAGTATTGCTAGTGATCAAATCTGTTGGGAATTTTCTCACCAGTTCGATTTCATACAAGCAAAAGTGGTTGAGTCTGCCAGATCTATTCTCAAGTCAAACATCAGAGAAACACATAAAAACAGATCACATCTATTTTTATGTTGTCGAATACACCAACGAACTGCACTACTGCATCTCAACCTTTAAAGGTACTTGGAAAGGCCTTCTTAAAAAAGGTTGCCAATACTATTCTGGAAGATTTTATAACTCGTCTTTCTTCTTGTGACTTACTTCTGTCCTGATGATGAACATTTTGCTCCACTGATAATAAGTTTTTAAATCATTGATAGTTGTTGTTTGAAGGTTTTTTTTTTTTAATGTTTACTATATTGAACAATTTTTAACATTGACTATATTATAATATGCATAGGTGGTTACAAATTCTTAAAGGAAAGTATTTAACATCAGATTCATATTACACTTATATATAGTTATTTAACTCACGTGTCATGAATAAACTAGACTACGTCTATTAGTTCATGAGACTTGAGGCCCTCAAATCTCATGGATTCTCAAATCTGATGCCTCAATCAACTAAAGTTAGTGAATAAGCTATCCAGGAGATATGTTCAGGTGAAGCCTGAACTGAATTGTATTTACAGCACAAAGAAATGCTTGTATGTAATCTTCACTGGTTTCAAATATCTTCGGTAAAGCCTAGATAGCAGTCTGATCTTTCCAGCTGCCTATTTTACACAGGGTGGTGCCAGCATGACTGTAGGTGTACTAGTCATACGTCAGAGTATTCTAAATTCTGTTAATACTCGTTACATTTTGGAAATGATTTTGTCAAAGGTAAGTCTGCGGAAAGATGGTAAGACGTCCCATCCTTAAGCAAATAGTTGGCCAATTCGTTTCTTTGTAGACCATCATGTAAAGGGATACATTAAGGATGCATCATGCTTCTTTCACAGATGGTAAGACGTCCCATCCTTAAGCAAATAGTTGGCCAATTTGTTTCTTTGTAGACCATCATGTGAAGGGATACATTAAGGATGCATCATGCTTCTTTCACAGATGGTAAGACGTCCCATCCTTAAGCAAATAGTTGGCCAATTCGTTTCTTTGTAGACCATCATGTGAAGGGATACATTAAGGCTGTATCATACTCCTTTTACAGACGTCTTGTTTATATTGCACCTGTGCATGTGGAATGTATGCAGCACTGGTGTAATTTCATTTCAAAAATAATATTTTCCCACAAAAAATGAATTGATTAAAAAGAGTTTAGTGTTGCAAAGCTCATCCATAGCTATGAACGTTGCGCAAATGTATTTAATGATCCTTCATTTACTTCTGCTCAACAATTGAGTGGTATCACCGAAATTATACAAACTAATTTCCTTATAATATACTGACTGTGAGCAACAATCAAAACTGACAACATACCTGTTGATAATGAAACCAATCCTGTTATGATGAAGTTTAAATTCCAACTTTTTTACTACTTTCAACTTCAACTACTTTATTCTAACTATAGCTTGTTTGAAGTTCAAAATGATCTGACGAATTCAATAAACTTGAATATATATAACACATTCAGACAGTTAAGTTGATAGCAAGCAAACTTCCAGTCATACAATTAAAATTAAACAATCCAAGCAAAAACAAATTATACAATCAAAACTGTTTGATAAAATTGTCTTAGTGAGCAGATGAATGGAAAAATCATTTGAGAGAACTGTTGAGCATGGGATGAGGCTGGTATATTTATAACTAAATTATTGCATTGCAACAGAGCATTACTGCAACAGAACTTAGCAAATTCTTTGTTTTTGTATTTTGCATGTTTCAAAGTGTAGTACATAGGATTAACCAAAACTAAAAACATCCTTTAATACATTTTCAATGAGGTAAACAGTTAAATAAAAATAAAGAAAACAGAAAAACAAATTCCTCCCAAACTCACATTTCTTCTAACACAAATGTTTTTAAAAGTAAAATTCATAACATTACTTTGAAAATGTGTTTGATACTTAATGCATGAATCTGTATCAGATTCTCATTAAATTATGTTTGAATGATAGGTTGAATCATTCAATTCGAAATTATTTTGTTTTACTTTGATTTAATAAAGTTATACACAATGCAAGAATTGCAAAAATGCATTACTATACGAGAAGAGGTAATACTGGTAATTATTTGCGACAAATTAATTCAAGGTTCAGCACATCTAATAATTGGCACATATTGTATTCCACCCCCTGTTACTTATGGAATCAAATCTAGGATTTTTTTTCATGAAAGGCAATTCAGTCACCAAGATTCTCAAGGTAAACAGTAAACTTCATTTAATACCTGTTTTAAATTAAAAATGATGACAAGCATGCAAAAAAATTCAAAAATAGAATTATCATCCCCAAAATAACATCACTTTAATTCATAAAGGCTGATCATAAAACTAAAGATTAGAAGTGTGGATGCTGCTTCACTATTTAGTCTTGAAATGTACCTACAAAGAGGCTTATGTAAATACAATAATTTTCAGGAATGTTTGGATGCATCAAATCCTAACACATAATAGCAGTTAGCATTTTGACAATAGGCCCGAAATTATATGCATCACTCATCAAGGACTGATTCATTGTATGACTGGTTTTCTTGCTATCAACTTAACTGTCTGAACGTGTTGTACATTCAAGTTTATTGAATTCGTCAGATCATTTTGAACTTCACTCAAACTCATAGTTAGAATAAAATAATTGAAGTTGAAAGTAGTAAAAAAGTTGGAATTTAAACTACATCATAACAGGATTGGTTTCATTATCAACAGCTAGGTAGTCAGTTTTGATTGTTGCTCACAGTCAGAATATTATAAAGAAATCAGTTGGTTCACAATTACAATTTTTCTGATACCCCTATTTCAATTTCAACCTTTTCAGTTGAATTATCTATCATAAGAGCTTCATAATAAAGCCAAAATTTTACACAAAAGAACTTTATTCAAAATTTTGAATATAATGAGAAAATTTGGTAAAAATCAATTATGTGAATTGTCTTTGTAAATATTTATCTTGTAGATCTAGTTTATGTAAATTCGAATAAAATAAATGTGGTATTGTGTAAAAGTGATTTGGCGGTGGTGTCAGTTTTGATTGTTGCTCACAATCAGTATATTATAAGGAAATTAAACAGTAAGAAAATCTGATCCAGAAGTATACTTCAATAGATCATGTAATTCATATCGATTTAAATACAACTTTTCTGTTTATAAAGTCCACCATGCATTTGAAAAGATTTCGCTATCAACTACATGGCATGTTGCCAAAGAGCCATGCAGTGAATTAAATGGGGAATTTATTTTAGTAAAATATGTATCCAGATTCAATATCATGAAATTTAAATTATGCTATTCCTGCATGCATTTTGACATAAGCTGCCATTATAATTGATAGTTTTGCCTCAGAGTTTGCTCACCTATAAAGGAAAATTACCTATAATAATCAAAATAAAAGTTAAACAAGTTAATCAATAGTGGAATATCAGTTTAGAGATTGTAAACAGGAAGTAAAGAACAAATTGGTTCCATATTTTCAGTGATTTAAGAAACAAATTGATGTGTCAAATCTTAATAAGATTCTAAGCTTTGTTTTTTAACAGAGCAAAGTACCTTTAAAACTCTAAAAAATCGATTTTTTTTTTAAATTTTGATTAAATTAGAAAGTCTGAAATGTTCTGATCACGATAAAAAAAATGTATAAAAAATTCGCATTAGTCAGTTTACAATTACAATTTCTCTGATACCCCTATTTCAACCTTTTCAGTTGAATTATTTATCATAAGAGCTTCATAATAAAACCAAAATTTTGCACAAAAGTAAGAACTTTATTCAAAATTTTGAAAAAATGAGAAAATTTGGTAAAAAAATCAATTGTGTGAATTGTTCTTGTAAATATTTATCTTGTAGATTGAGTTTGTGTAAATTTCAATAAAATACTAACCCAATCATGGTACACAATAAACTTGGCATGAGGCTTGTCCCAAAAATCATTATAGCAAATTTTATATCAGCTATGTCCAAATTGAATTTTTATTGTTTTATACGATTTTAAATTTGTAATTTAACTGGCAATCTTTACTAATAAAGGTATTTTAAAAGTAAATAATATGAGGTGGCAGAAAGGAAGAGGTAAAGAAATTAACATATATATAGAAACCGTATGTGTAACACAAAAGTAAAGAATTTATTGTTAGAGAAATGTACATTTAATTCAAAATTAAAAACTGCATTTTACTATGAATTCATAAAACATAGTTTTAAACTTTCTGTCTTAATGAGAGGGATGTGCTTGTTTATCTTTGGACTGTTTGTGGTATCTTGGTGTAATTTTTGATCAAACTCAAATTTCTTTTTCGACATTGAGGTTAGCTCTATATTTAGATAGTGAAACTGCAACTGCAAACAAAAAAAACACTCACCAAGGTAATAACTGGCAAACGGAATTAAAGCTTGAACAGCCTTCTTGCTTATTACTGGATACTCATCTTTGAAATTCATCCAAAATTCAAACAAAGACTGAAACTGGAACCTAGATTTCAAGGACGAGTCAGTAGAAATATCAATGAGCTGTTCTGCTTCCTCGTTTGTGAAATTCCTAGGTGCCTTTGTATTAACAGGCTCACTTACCCACTGTAATGATTTGTGCTTTAATTTTCTGGAAGGTATTCTTTGAAATAGAGCCCTAATTTTTAATAAGTGGTTGATGAACACATGTTTTTCAGCTCGTTTTTTAACATCGAGTTCATTTTTTGCAGCAACTGGTTCAAAGAAGGAAACATCATGTGATCACCTTTTATCAAATTGTTCTTCAACAGTGAAAGCTTCTTTGGGGCCTGCTTTTAATAAAGTTTATTGCTTGTATGATGGAATTGAAAGTGTTGTCCAATTCTTGACTCAATTTTTCTGCTGACAATGCCTCTCTGTGTATTATAGTCCAAAAAGAATAAGGTGCTCTATTTTGTTATGATTTTGTTTCTCTATTTTGTTAGACTGAATGTGAGTTTCTAGCCGGTCTAACAGTCTGAACAGTCCCTAAAACATATGAAGGTACGCAACGCTTCTAGAACACTGTGCAAAAATATAACGTTGATTGGTCATTTGTGAAAAGAGGGCGGGCACTGTTGCCTAGCAACAAGTTCTAGGAAACAGGTGCACTGTATCGCGTCTCCACGTATGCATGCCCACTCAAACTTGGGTGTTATATCTGGATCTAACTGTACTGTTAAGGCAGTATAAGCCTGTGGAGCTCTCTTAAGTTGCTAGTTAAGTTATTCACACAGGTCAGTCAATCGAGCAAGTGATTGTGTGGTACAAAAGTAGGGAGACAGCAGTGTTGCCCTTTGTGATGCTTGGACACACTTTGGGAACAACTGGTATAGTTATTACATATATTTGTAAATTTTTATTTTATAAGGTGGGGGTTGGAAATAATTTACAGAGGAAACCATTTTGTTTAATATAATCCATTCCTTGTTAGAGTGGTGCCAATAAAAGTGAGCAAAATTTAATACAGTTAAATCTTCCCTTAAATTAATGGCCAAAAGTTGATCACCCTACCTATATCCCTAAAATGAGTAATTTGCTTGCAAAAAGTCAACACAGTAGGTTTAAGTAATAAAGTTTAAAAACTCACTTCACTCAAGAAATAAAAAAATTTTGCATTCAATAAATTAAGAAAACCTTACAGATGTATTTTGATAAGTCTCACACAAAAAATTAAAATTTCAGATATCTCTCTATATAAAAAAAAAGTTACCGCTGCAGTAGGATTGAAAAATTGCTATTTTTTTGCTTGATTCTTAGACGGTTTCCCGAGAAAGTACAGACAAGAAAATTACGAGATTAACGTAATTTATTCAAAACTGTACAGGGAACAAGATGGAGAAGGTAGCAATCACTGGGGGTTGGCGAGTATCAGCGAGCATGGGGCGGAGCCATCGCTGTGATGTCACTGACCAAAAAGTCAAATCACGACTATGCAAATTATAAATATAGTTTCGCCATTGCAGGAGATTTACTCTAAGAAGGAAGTGTTGGTTTGCAAAGCAGACCAAATGTGTTGGAGAGCGTAAGCGAGCTTGGGGCAGAGCCCCCTAGTTTTATAAAAACATCTACATCTCATCAGAAAATTTTTTGACAATACATTATGTGAAACAAATTGTTAAAAAAAATAATCACCATAAAATTTATTTTAAATTACCTGATACAACGTTTAGTTAATGTGGAAGTTAGGCATGTGAGAGAGAACATGGAGTGGAGGTAATGACAATGTTGAGAATAGGAATGTACCACGTGGGTGTTGTTGAGAGTGGAGCTTCTTGCTGACACTCTCGGCGAGACCACGTGATCGTTCGTAAAGTAATGTGATTCAAAACAATTTCAAAGACTTCCTGAATGGCACGGCTTCGGGTGTGAGCTTTCTTGATGAGCTCCCTCCTTTTTCTTGAAACTTGAATTTATGTATCTCAGCGTAATATTATCGTTTGTTGTGTTGTGTTGTACCGTTTGTACTGTTTGTTTGATGTCCGAAAATAAATCACAAAAAGACATTCTTGGACTCGATGATTCTTGGATTCGATGAATCTTTACAGACAAAGATAACTATTCACGGTTTATTACTGTTTTAAGAGTGAAAAGAAAATGTAATGACATCATTTTGAGGAACAAGCAGAGTATCAATATAGTGAGGGAAATATTTCTGTTAAATAGTCATAGCACTAACAGAAAACATGTCATAAATGAACAAAACAGAACCAAAAGATAATATTTGTTGATACTACTTACTGCAGAAGTTTTGGGAGTCCCATCACAAGATTGTTCTACAGAACTCTGTGGGCTCAATCCAGGTGATGCTATACTATCCTCATCTACTATGGATGCAGGCCTGGAACGTCGGCCATATTTCTTCCTTCCCAAAGTGAACTTTGGGGACACTTCACGATCTATAAAAACAAGCATGATAAAGTAAAATATGGACAATTTACATCAAAGAGAAAAGATCAAAATTCAAATATTATTTCTAAGAATTAAGGTTTTTAAACAAAAACGGCAATACTTTGATTTGAACATTCGCAACCTATACTAGGCCTGGGCGATGTTCAAATTTTTACATCGCCATTTTTACATCACGATATCACAATTTATCGTGGTTTTTACCATGTATTTTATACATAGTAAAAGCAAAAAACCTTGTTTCCACATCACCATATATATATATATATATATATATATATACTTATATCATTCAAATACGTAATTTAATGAAAGATCAAAATAAAAATAAATATCATATGTATTAAACCAGAAAACGAAAGTTAGAAGAAAAGTTAAAACTAACCATGCAAGCGCGCTGAAAGCTGCAGACATAGCATGGCAAGGAATATATTTTTCTTAAACAAGAGGAAATTCACAAAATAAAAACCAAAAGGAATTTATTGAAAACGAAAGTGTTGGTGGATCAGGGCGTCATCAGGGAGGAGCCTGATCCATACAACACAAAATGGTGTTTTCTACGAATATGAGCCGCAAAATGCTAAGAAATTGCTCATATACTCCCCCAAACACCATTAAAAACAAAAATACGAAAAAAAAATTAGAATAATAAAATTTAAATCAAACCTGCACTTTTGTTTTCAATAAATTCCTTTTGGTTTTTATTTTGTGAATTTCCTCTTGTTTAAGAAAATATATATATATATATATATTTAGCACTTTTTTTCTTTGCTATAAAAAATTGTGGTAGGAAAAAAATAACAAATAAAGATCTTAACTGTACACTTAAGAAACATGTATGATTTAAAACATGATTTTGCGTATATATATTGCACCCCTGCAAGAAAAGTGACCCGATTCAAAATTACAGAATTTGAGAAACATCAACTTAAAGGATACTAAAAACTTACATTGAAATAATATAAGCTTTTAAATTTTAGGTAAGTATTTATGGGAGTAACTTCTATTATATTCTATAGAATAGTAATATAACATGCTGGGGCATCTCATATATATTTTTCAATGACATAACATCAAAATTTTTATTTTTTGACTTGTGTCACTTTTTTTGCTGGGGTGTAATATGTGTGTGTATTCCAAACACCATATACACTCAAGTACAGATTCAAAAATTAGCTTATTTAGAAGGAGAAAAACTTCAGCATAAATAGAAATGTAAATGGGCATTTGATTCCTCTAAGTAATGATGACGGCATAAATTGGCTTCTTAAAATTTTTTCAATCGAAGGTTTTTAAAACTTTATTTTTTTGGCCTAATAATTTTCTACCATGTTCATTAAGTAAATTAAAAATATCATCAATCTAAATTATTAACATTTTGTTAAGGAAAAAAATATTTCAAAATATTGGAAGGCAGGACAATGACGAACCTGCCAGGACAATGATGAAAATAGAAATATATATATAAATTTCTTGTTGAACATTTCATATGACCATGTATTTTTAATTCAGCTGATTAAATACATTAAATAAAATTACTAGGAACATGACACTTCAGGAAATTATGGATTCCCGAATATTTAAATATTATTAGAAAGTAGGAACATTGTGGATAGCTATTACTGGAACTTTTATGCTTTTTTAACAGATTATGTGTTTTGCTGTGTGGTGTTAAATTACTGCAATCAATTCTCAGCTATTGTTGATCTGTAGTATTTCTTTTTGTATTTTTCCATTTGCCTTGTATATTTTTTTAATTTTTCTTCCCGTTTCTTTATACAAATGTAGGTCTCTGCTCTATCTCTTCTAACTTTTTTCATTAACTTTTGTTCTTAACATTATCATCTCTTGTTGTGTCTGGGTTTGAAGAACCTGAAAGTTGAATATCTATACCACTTTCACTTGGTTTGGGTAGCCAATTCTATGGGATGACAATTTCTTGTTCAAGCGATAGAGTTTTGAATTTTCTTTTCTATTTTTATAATTCCCCTTTTCTGCCTCAAACTCATTTTAGCTATAGGCTTTACCACTCCTTTCTTCTTTTGGTTAACATATATTTCACATGCCTCTTCAATTTATCTTGTATCAAACATTATGGAATTTTTTTTAATATGCTCCTGACGACGTTTCTCAGCTAACCTTTTCGTTAACAACCTTTCCTCATATGTTTATTTCTTTTTACCACTCATATCTGTCCATATATTGTTTACAACTTATAAAAAAGAGCATGTAATAACGGATCTTTAGTAATATCTAGACATTTTTAGGTGCAATGACAAAAACATTATGTTTTAAATAAAAGAAACAAATAAGTTTCAAAATTTCAAGCCAATTATAAGGTATTTTACTATTAAAAAAATTACAATGGATAATAAATAATCAAAAGTTATAGTTAAAAGTAAAGAATATATTTGTCTTCAGTTAATAATTTAAATATTTATAAAATACTGAACATAAAACATCATTTTCCTGTCTTGACATCATTGACTTGGTATGTTAAAGGCAGGACAATGATGGCCAGGATAATGATGAAATAGGCTTGTTCAGGGCTTAATGGATAAACAATTAAAAATTTCAGTTTGAATTTCACACACATTTAAGAAATATCATTTATACACTTGATAATAAAAAAAATTAAAAATTTACTACAAACAGTTAATTTTTATCAAAGCCAGGAAAATGATCTTCAATATACATAAACCTTGAACTCTGAACTTGTATGTGCTGACCAAAAAAAAGTTGATAACTTTTCAAAATTGCAGTTATTTATTTAAATAACCTCAACCCCAGATTACTTGAAAAGTATTCTTCTAACTCAGTGCTGTCATCTATTAATTGCCCACATAATGATATCTGAGATGCCAGGAAAATGATGATATTACTTGGGACAATAGTTATTGAAGTTACTTTTGGAAATTTTTGCAATATTATTTCCATTATTGTAACTAATAACCTTTCAAATGTATAAAGAAGCAGAATAAATTATTTACAAGAATATATAAATAAATATTAAAACCCTAATGAATGAAGCAATTGTAAAATTTCACTCAGGGACATGCCAGGACAATGATATTTGATATTTTAAAGTTTTAAAAATGTATAAAATAAAAAAATATGTCATTAAATTTCTAATTCTGTAGATTATAAAAGTGATCCTAAACTATTTTTGAAAGTTGACAAAATCTTCAGAGTGATAGAATTCTATAAATTTTGAAAGGACATGAATTTTGCCTATTTTGCATGACCCATAAATGACCTAGATTGCCACAGAAGTTCGCAACAAAAAGGGATGTAAACGGATTGATTGTAACATCAAGAAACAAGAATGGGTTTTTTGGATTCAACTTGAATTTTATATTCATCATTTTTGTCGAAATCCTTTTTGTTTAAAAATTTTTTAATTATACTGGAATTCAATATCGCAAAAAAAATTCTGTTAACAAAAGTCATCTTCAGGACACAAAAGGTTTTGAAAAATAACTCAATAATTTTTAAAAAAATGAAAACAGATCATAAAATTTCCAGATTTTGCAAAATTATTTTTAGCAAGTAGATTTATTTGTTCCCTCGCAGTTTGAAATTTTAATTTTTAATCTTTATATGTGTCACCTTACTCCCGAAAAAAAATCAATGCAGAAATCGCAAAATTAATAATTACTAAAGATTCTCATTAGCCATCATGGCATCGAAAAGCTAAGTACTGTGGTGGAAAATTGGACATGTGCATATATAAACATCAGAATCGTTATCTAAACCAAAACTCAAACCCAATGATGCTAAATAATCCCCTGAATTTTCCACTGGAAATACTGATTTGGCAAATCGGATATTGCGCATACGCTAAGAATACAATGAAATCCTTAGCGCTGAGGAACAACATCGTGACACCGGAAAACTAAACATTATTTCAGAAAACCGAGAGATCTGTGCTAAGGGATGGCAGCGTGACATCAGAGAAAATTGCGATGTCACAATGCATCGCCATCGTGAAAATCGCAAAACCAATGTAGTAACTCAGATATTGTGCATGTGCTAAGAAAACATCGAAATCGTTGGCGCTGAGCGACAACATTGTGACACCGGAAGCTAAGCATTCTTTAGAAAAACTGAGAGGTCTGAGCTAAGGTATGGCTGCATGACATCGGGAAAAATCGCGATCATGGAAAAATCGCAGTGAAAATCGAGAAACTGATGTGGAGATATCGACCTCACACCAGTTTTTCACGATGCATCGATACATCAGCAGGCCTAGTTTATATCACAGGAAAAGCTCTGATTATACCAATAATTGCATCAAGATTTCCTCATTATTTAGTAAAACATGATATTCTTATTAAGTACAACATAGAAACAACAATACAAATTACAAGATTACTCCTACCAACAGAGTAAGAAAATTATATAGATTGTGTAAACGTGTGTTAATTTTCTTTTAAATATACTGACACAATCAGTATCGGTTACATGGTCAGCTCAGCGATCCAGAAAAGTCAGACCATACAAGCGGGATGACCATATATGTGGAAGAATACTACACTATTTAAGTATGGCAGGTTTATATTCACCTATCAGAATATAGTACTCATAAACAAATAATTAAAGTTTTAAGAACATTTAAAAAATTAATTCGCAAAGTAAAAACTACAGTAAGAAATATGCAATATTTTTTTAGTGAAATTTATTAGCTTACCTTACCAATCTAAGTACAGAACGCATGCGTACATGCATCCATATTCAATGCACTTATCTCTACTATTATAAAAGAAAGTGTTTGCTTTTCGTTATCACAGTCCTGATGAATCTAAGGCACTTATCGAAAATGGGATTTGGCACACAGGTAGTCCAAATGTTTTGCAATTTTTGGGTCACAGCAAATTTTAAAATTCAATCTAGAACATTTTTAAATGAATTTAATGGAATTTAATTATTATTGTTTTCTTTGACATTAAAAGATTGCAGATTCTAACTTTATTTTTTTCATTTCCGGTTTTATTTTATGCAGAGGAACAATTTGTCAGCAGGCTAAAAAAACAAACAAAAAATTTAACACAAATGAACATTCTTCTTCATCACGTATGATCCAAGAATTTTCTTTTATTCTTTTTGTCTCAATTTTAACGCACTTTTCTAACAGGGAAGAGATAACTTCAACCAATAAACAGACAGATGTCCACCTGTTGTGCTTGGGAGGAAGAGCATTGAGGGAATGGGAGAAAGGGAAGTAAAGGCATAAATTCAGGTGCTCTCCGGGGTCACAAAGACATTTTTTTCTTTTAGTCATTCCCTGTTTCGCTCCCTGCCTCAAGAAACGTTACAACAATTACTATTTTTCAATAAAATAAAACGATAACCTCATTGAAAAGATAAAGAAATCGACCATATAACCTATAAACAGGAAAATAAAACGACTATATAAGCTATGCGTTTTAACACATGTTCCATATTAAGTTAGACAAGACTTTAAAAAACTGACCATACAAGCAGACTGACCTTAAAAGTGGTTGACCATATAGCCGGTAATGACTGTAGTAACTTTTTCATTTTAAAATCATTATGCATTAAAGGTAACAAAAAAATTACATTACCAGCCAAGTCTTCATTTGCATTGTTTTCTGACACATCTTCAGAACTGGGTATGGCCTGAGTTAAAATAGCTACAAAACATTCCTTAAAATCATCAAATTTAACCTAGAAAATAAATTTAACATGAGGATGGTAGTGAAAAGCATCACATAAGCTAAATTAACAAGTGTGCATATTGTGCAGTACTTAAATTAATTTTATCACTAGGATGAATAGAAACAATAAATAAATTATTTTTATGGATTTTATCAATCTAAACTGCGTAAGAATGCAAGTATAAATATTTCAATACTTAATTTAAATATTTCAATTTTACCTCAGATTCACTTTCTAGCAGATGGTTCACTAAAATGTCAGTGTGCTCAACTAAGTGCAATTTGTCACAAAGAACTTTTAACTCATCTTCATTAAGGCAACCACTTCCAGATGTATCGCAGCTGTCAAACACCTCTTTTAACTGAGAAACGTACGTGTCTTTTCCTTCAGACTCTTCCATTCTGAAACAAAATTTAATATGAACCTTTATAACATATGAAAACATTTTTTTGCCACAACATATATTGAGTTTCTGGGGATTGCTTAGTTACATTTTTGAACTAAAATTTATGAATTCAAAACAAAAATAGAGTATTGATACTTGAAGAATTAAGATCAAAAATGCTAATTTGTAACATGTCATTTTGGTAAATAAATTATTGTTCACAATATTTATTTTTGATTGTAATTAATTAACTAAATAAAAACTAGCAAAACTCTGGGCTTTTAATGGGTATCTAGGATGAAAAGCATCCTTATGTAGTTTCATGCTCTTCAGACTTGGTAAGTATTTTGGTATCTGAGTGGTTAGTATTCTGGCCCTTCTTTCAACAGGGTACGGGTTACAATCAGCCTGACATGTATGTTTAAGTTTGGAATCCATTTTAAACCATAGGTCCTGATCTAATTTGCCTTTATGTAGCAAAAAAAAGTGACCTTTTTTTTTAAAGCAGAGTTGGCATCTGTCAGATCTATATATAAATCTATACTGTTCGACCAATCTACTTCATTTCGCCTGTACTAAAGGCATTTCATCCCAAAAAAAAAACGGTTATTTCACATCCGTAATGTAGTTTCAAGAAAATGTAATTGCTAAAAATGAAATTGATCATGAATATAGTATCAATATGTCAGCCTTTCATAGTAATGAAGGTGGAATTCGGAAATCTTATACCTTGTGCAAGAATCCTACAAGTCAAAAATATTAGTAGGAAAACTGGTTCAGATAATGTGCTGTAAGTTTGTCATTTTTACAGGAAATGAACTTAAAGAGCATTCACAATGACTCCAAAACTCAAATTCGACTCCTGCATCTCTTTGAAGTTTTGTCTTACACTATTGTGTGATGAATGTGAAATGATAACATGGATGCATAAAGCAAGCATACCTATTTTTTTTTAAACAAATTGAGGAAGATATAAAAGCGCTTAAAATGAAATTTAAAAAATTATTTTCTGTTCACTGATTTGTTACATGTTTCTGAAAGAACTGACAGTTTCTGAAAATTGCATTTTTCTGATAGAGAAAGGTGATTTTTCCTACCACTTTCAAGTAACATTTAACCAATTCTACATGAGCAATACTAGGTAATTCTGCAAGTAGAGTAATGTAACAAACCTGAATAGTAACATGATTGCAGGGGGCTACATGGAAGGAAGCATAAACTTTTACACATTACATTCTAAAGATATAGTACAAGAAAGCATTCATTTCCCAACCCAACATTTGAAATTACTTCTGTGACAAGAACACAATTGAGTTTTAAATTCTATTTTTCAATATGCTTGAAATGCTCCCTTTTAAGATGTGGCTACTTGCCCTGTCGCCCATCCCCTTGGCTACACCAGACAAAGATGTCAAAACATAGCATGAAATTGTACCAACTTGGATGCAAAAGTTTTCTAAAAGCAACATTTTATTTTTAACTTTAACAGAAAAAAAAAATATTTTCGCTAACTTGCTACACACATTTGATGTAAAAAAATTCAGAAATGTGTCTGAAGAAAAATGTTAAAAAGTCATTGATTTCCATTCAGGAAAGACAATATGAAATACTTTGCAGCAGCGTATACACATCAACATACTTAGGTATGATTAGCCTACCATGATTTCAAATAAACAATTTAAATCTTCCAACGTTTTATGACCTACGCACAAGAAAAAAATTATTTTCCAAACATAAAAACAATTCGTAATGGAAAGTTTGACCAAAATCAGTAATACATATTCCGTTATGAAATTTATTTGGATCAATTTATAGGAACTTTGACCTACATAAATATTAATCATGTCTGGAAGAACATCTGCTTCAAAGAGTATTTTCTCTCGATAAGCCTATTGTAAACAAAATAAAGTGTTTTAATTCAAAACTCCTACGTATGTTTACCTGTCAAAATGTTAAAGAGTTCAATAGCCGACTTCCCTCAAACCAAAACATAGGCAAACTCCACACTGATCTTTCAACTTCCAAAACGTACTATTTTGAAAGAATGTTGGGAAGGACTCTGAGAACAACAAACTTTTAATGCATTAAATATCTTCCTTTTTCATGACAAATGGTTTTTTTTATGTTTTTAATTCGAAATATTAAGTAAACTGCTCTGACGCAATACTAAATACACGAATTATAAACACAACAGACAACACATCTTTATTTCACTTCACTTCTAATGAATTCTAGTTTTCTTTCATAGTAATACATACAGAGGCTTAACTTAAAGATTTGCTAACAGCGTCTCCAAATATCAGATCTTCGAGTTTGATCCCGGACAATCGCTATTTCACCGATGTGTTGCTCAGTCCTAATATATATCTAATAGATAGTACTCTCAGTCCTAATATAGAACGTGTATCTATTTTTCATGCGGTTTTTATTCCCTAATAGATTTATCGACGTTTTCTAATTCCTAGAGAGCTCATTCATAAACACAAACCAACCTCGCGTTTACGACTAAAATTTGCACAAGTTATGGCACTAAGAAGGGGTGGGTTCTTTTCTAGTTTTATGGCGCAAGGCCCATCTTCTCTGTGGGCCATATTTGGCCAAGATACGCCAAGCTCTGAACAGGGAATCACCAAGGATTTCATTCGGAAACGGGCTACCCAAGTAAAATCTCTTTCGTTTAAAGATTGATTTTTCCTGTGATTAGAACTTATTAATATTCATCAATCACAACGCAGCACAACTCTGGGATCAATCCCCTAAGGGAAAGATCCGAGGTATAGCGCCTCAGCGTACAGCGTAAGTGTCCGACAAGTTGACTCCGATTGGCTCCTCATATATATGTTGTATGGTTGTTGTTAGTAGTATTTCTCGCCAACTTATAGAAGCGAAAATGATGTCTTCTTTTAAAGAACTTCTTTTCGGGAAGCAACGATGGCCTAATGGCTAAAGTCGCATTACTTCAGATTGGCGTCGGCAGAGGAGGATAACTTCCTAGTTCGAACCCAGCTGGTGAAAAAATTTTTAGATCCTCCAAATTATTGTTTAAAAATTCCAATTTATTTCCTTTTGATTCTAAATTACCATTACCTAATTTTTAATACCCTTTTTATATTTTTCCAAGCTTTCGTTGATTTTACATAAATAATCTAAGGACCACTCCTGAACTCACTACCAGCTGATATTTTTCCGCCCCTCTGCCGTCCCCTTTGCTTTAGGATGATGGTGTCGTATCCACCCCTGGTTTAGGACCATTCTGATGTAACAAAAAGCGCACATAAAACACTAACTTATATAATTATTAACTTATATAATAAAAGGATACAATTTTCGGTTCAATATGTTAAAACCCTTCGAAAACCGTTCCTATCAGTCAACGAGATCTGCGCGCCAAAACGTAGATAAATAGCCAAATGAAACACCTTTACGTCTCAGAGGTCACATGATCACACCAGCCAATCAGAGTCAACTTGTCGGACACTTACGCTGTACGCTGAGGCGCCTGTGATCCGAGGATAGCACCACATAATTTTGAGCCACTGTCAGATGACGAGGCAACACCTGAGCTGCTTACAATTAGAAAAATATAGAAAATTATAATCTGTTTACACAAAAAAAGTATATTTAAACATAATAGACATACCATTAAATACACTCATTGCAATAAAAATTTGATCACCGAGAAATAATTGTGGGATCGTAACGTAACTAGGCATGAAGGTACATGTCGGCTAGATATGCAAATGATTACAAATGCAGCGTGATTGCGTAGTGCCCCTAAAGGGCGTTGAACTTCGTTCTCCTTGGAGTATAAAACAGGTAAGCACAACTTCTTTGAGTGTACTTAATATTTTGCAAAGGAAACGCTGAGGTAGACATGCCGTTACGTCGCCTTCGAAGACAATATGAGCAGCTGTCAGAGTTCGAAGGGGAAGAATCATCGGGATGATGGAAGCAGGGTTGTCAGATCGGCGAGTAGCTTGTCAAGTAGGCCGTTCTGATTTTAATGTGAGGAGGTTTTGAGACCAGTGGACAGAAGAGACGTCATTTACACGGCGACCAGGCTCAGGACGCCCTCGACAGACCAGTCGTCGAGAAGACCGTCACAACATACAAAACGCACGCGTAGAGCCAACTGCCTCATTGGCCGCTATCCAGATACAGGCAGCACCTTCACTACGGGCCCCTGTGTCTTCCCGAACCATCGCAAGGCGCCTGGATGAATGATATCTGGTATCGCGGTGCCCATTACGTGTGCTGCCAATGACACCCACACACCGACGCCTCCGTTTGGAGTGGTGTTGCGCACGACGGGATTGGACTGCAACAGAATGGAACCAGGTTGTCTTCAGCGACGAATCTAAATTCAATTTGAGCAGTGATGACAATCGTGTTCGTGTGTGGAGGCCCCGTGGTGAACGCCTCAATCCTGCCTTTGCTTTACAGCGACACACCGCTCTCACAGCTTGTGTGATGGTATGGGGTGCCTTTGCTTACGATACACGGTCACCCGTAATATTGATACATGGCACAATGACAGCCCAGCGGTACGTTCATAACATCCTTCAGCCACATGTGATGCCACTCATAGCAGGGCTCCCATGAGCCATTTTTCAACAAGACAGTGCTCGCCCACACACAGCAACTATGTCACAAGACTGCCTCCGCCACATTACCACCTTCCCTGGCCTGCTCGATCCCCAGATTTGTCACCAATCGAGCATATCTGGGATCATTTGGGGAGACACCCTACGAGTTTGGTCGAACTAGAGGCGCGTTTACAGCAACTGTGGAACGAGATGTCTCAGGACATCAAACGGAACTTGTATGCCTCAATGCCCGCTCGTATCGCATCGTGCATTCGCTCTAGAGGGGGTCTAACAGAGTACTAAAACTTCCGTTCATTTGTACTTTTTTCTGCAATAAATGATCCTTTTTCTTTGATTTTCTAATCACTTACTTATATCAAAGTAGTACTTACATGTGTAAAATTTCGTTTCATTTTGACGACTTTTTCTTGGTGCGCACATTTTTAATGCAATGAGTGTATCAGAGTCAATCACATTTTCATCACAAATGTTGCAAGCAAAATGCGGTTCTTGTCAAAGTTCATGGGAAAATGCATTTCCTGAAAACAACTCTGCACAGTTGAACCCGTCTTTAGATGGTATTCCTTTTTGGTAATGGGGGGGGGGGTAAAAATATAGATTAACACACAAAGATAAGACTTCTCCATTTTGACTAGATACGTTATGTCATTATTCGTAACAAAAATCGATGAAATTGGAGTCGTCTGTCATAATTTTGGCAAGAAACAAGTAAAATACTAGAAGAACAAGAATATTTCCAAAATGGATTTTTAGGACTTTTTTAGGTACGAAAGCCGTTTTAAGATTTTCTAGGTCGAAACTCCTAAATTAGGCATTTTTAAGCGTTATAAAATTATGGTACACAGAAGAATTGCTCTCAACTCCTTAAATCAGAATTTAAATGGATTGGATTTAATCCGAAACGAGCAATTATTGTCGTTATTTTTACAGTGTGGGATCATTTGGGACGGTTTCAGTTATTTTTACTTGTGGATTATTTTTACGGTCCACAAGTTTTTACTAATATGTTGCAACTTTGTACCTTTTATTAAAATTACAACGACCATCAACTCAATAAAAATAAATATCACACTGCGGTAATTCCACACTTCGGATCTATGGCGCTTAAGCGTGCATAAATTAACAAAAGGATGTATTTGCTTTTTTCTAATTTTTTTGCTCTTAATCTCAAGTCCCGTAGGTGAACCCAAGAATCGAAAAATGGCGTGTTTGCTTATTTCCTGATCAAGGGGCTAAAGCTCACCCGTCAATGTACCTATGACACAGAGTATTTCAAAAGTCTCAGGGTTTGCAATGTGGAAAAGTAGCCGTTCCTTAATCCATCGACACCTGTATCTTGCCAATTAGATCTATACAGTTTGTATTTTCTGGTTTTCATTCTGATTCTTTGTGCTTTTAATTACATCTTTGTTTTTAAAATTTAACCCCCTCTCCCCAGTCCTGCATCGCTCAAACCGCCTTTATCAGCAGTCCTGATGGGGCGCTTTCGAGCGTTTTTTCCTCCATTGTTGGGGTGCAGCCAGTTTCGCGTGAGGTTTCTTCCTGCTTCCTTGATGCGCAGTGCATGGTGTAGAGGCTGCTGGTGCACCTTAAATCTGTCGTGGCCGAAAGTCCTCACGTTGGGTTGGTGTGGAAGTTAGTAGGGTGCCAGCTCCCCCACTCTCCAAACTTCCACACTGCCAATAAGTATACCAAATGTTGCCGTGTTGGAAAGGTTCGGCTATCCGCATTATCTGATGCACCGGAGCTGTTAAAAGTATTGCTAACTGAAAATTCTCCATATTCTAAAAAATATCGCTATTGAATTCGTGAATACCACTCTGCATTAGCATTCGCTTCAATGGAAGCACAAATTAAGCCACCACGTGGAGCTGAATCACATTGTAACCGTTTACATGGTCAAGTGTACCACGGAGTTTCTCCCTCTATGCAAGTGACCAACATAAAGAACGATATACGCAGCTTTATATATTCGACTCCAGTGGGGCATTAGAGAAACGCTTGAGTAACAATCCAAATTGTTTGCAACGTGTATTTGAAAAACTTGATTTCATGTTAAGAGAAACCAATCCCTTTGGTCAGTCTTATCTTTCAATGGACCTACTGGTACAATTCACACTTAGGAGCTATTACAGGAAATGAATAAAAAGTCTGCTCTACAAAAAATGAATTGTCTGAAAGCAGGTATGTGCATATTCAGTCCATTGAGATATAAAATATTACAACATTGAAACAAATTAGAAATGTAAAGCAAAAACATACACTTGATTATCAATCACAGAAAACTTTCTCATAAACACTATTAAGTATCTCACATTTGGGAGCTACTACAGAAACTGATTCAAAAGATCTCGCAGAACCATCTAAAAAATAACACTTGGGTGTATCTGTAGATTTTTTGGTACAGCTACACTCTACGTTTATGAGTGATGGCAACGGCTTGGCGATTTTTTTGGCGCACTTCTAGTAGCGAGTTACGATAAATTAAGGCAACCCATCTTTCGTTACAGTTGTTGTGGCTTTCATGGCAACCTCGGCAAACGGAAACTTTCATTTTGAATATTCTAGAAAGTTCTTCCAAAATCCGTTAAGGTCGTTTGATTTCATTGATTCGTTTGAAATTTTTTCTTTCCTCCCATTGGGGTTATTTTGTTTTTAAATTATTCTTTAATTGTATTGGTCCTTTTAAATCGTTTTCTGTGATACCATTGGTCCATTGATTTGTATTTTGACAGTTGTGGAATTTTTATTTTATTATAATAGTTTTTTCACGATAGGATTAAGAGTTTTGTTTTGGGACCATTTTCGTTTTCATTATTTTTTTACGAGAGAATTCTGACGTTATCGGGTATTATTTCTTGCTTTTGTTTTCTTTTGTAAATCTTTTTCTTTTTCAACATGCCCACTGTATTTAGTGTAATTGATAATTTTCACGGTATTCTTACCCAACATTTGTAGCTTAGTTTCTCTGCTGGTTCACAAATATGTTTTGATATGTGCTTAAACTTACTACTTTTTGTGAAAGTTTTTAAAAAATATACTTTTTAAAACGTTCTGAAATGTATTTAAAAAGTGTGTTGTAAAAAGAAAAAATTTGCGACAGAAAAAGAGTTAAGAAATAATTCTTTCTTGGCGACTTTAGAAATGCGCCAAAAAAAATCGCAAAGGCCGTTGCCATCGCTCATAAACGTAGAGTGTAGCTGTACCGATTTTTTATACACTGCACTTAATATGATTTCAACAACATTCTGCTGGTCACTATTTACCTGTGCCTTAGCTTTAGTCTGCTCCTCCACAACATCAAAGTTCGCTTTTTTCAAAACACTTGGAGGCAAATCTACAGTTGGTAGATGCAGTTTTGGAGACTTAAATTGTAGGATGTAAGGGCAGTTCCTCAATATCTGCAAGTCCATAGTGAGGTCCAGTCTTTTCAGAATAACGACGCACAGTCCTCACAAAGTGAAACTCGATCCTTCACCCATAGATCAGGAACATTCTCCACAAATCATTGCGAACAGCATGCACAATTGTCTTGGAGATTGAAATTCAGCCGCTTTACTCAAAGTATCCTGCCTTTGCTGGTCCCCCTGAAGAAGTACATGTTCTTCACACGCTTGTTGAAATGTAAAGCGTCTCAATCCATTTACCGTCAAAATATCTTCAAAACTAACTGCTCCTGACTTACGCAGTAGTGGCATCCTCGAATATGTAGTATCTCTCAGTATCCTGTTTAATAATTACTGGCAATTTCCCAATAAATTTTTTTCCGCCACGTTGTCGCCTCTTCCAATTTGTAGTACTCTTATCAAACGCATAATATTGTGGAACTAGGGGGCCTGCCCCCTGCTCGCTAACGCTCGCCAACCCCCGGAGGATTGCTTTGCAATCCTCCTTGGTTCGCTGCGCGAACTTATGCTTGCTTCGCTCGCCTCAATGAAGACATGTGTCCTAGCAGAAGAGATTGTTTACAAAATATGTTACCAAAAAAATGTTTTTTAAATCTAAATTTGCTGTATTACAGAAAAAATATATACAGTATCTCTAAAATCAGAATTCAAATGAAAACTTTGTGCAAATTTTGACTCGAAATGTGAGCGTTGCTTTGGAAATTGAATACCCAGTTGTTTGTGTGTACATTTTCCCAGCACTCAAACGACCCACACTTTTTCATTGAGTTTGTTGCCGAAAGTTGTAGTGCAAGCGTCTTGTTGAACTATAATTGTTGGCCCTGAAAAGGACCGTTTTTTAAATGGCCCTGAAAAGATCCTCCGCTTTCTTTGATTTCTATTATAAACAAACTGCAACAGCTCATTAAAATTTACTTTTTTTTTCAATAAAATTTCATCCGATAACGCTATAAATTCAATCGATGCGCGAGACTTCGCGATAAACAAACAATCGTACAGTGTTGCCAAAACGCGATTACAAATAACGTCTTTTTTGCGTGCCACGTAAGAGAATTATATATATAGATATCTGAGTAAGAAATGTTGTTAGCTTTAGGGTCATTTGTTGAGTTGAAATCATGATGTGAGTGTTGTTTTTCTTAAAGCAGCTCTTTCAATTGCTTGCGCTTCTTGATCGTCTTGGTGTACACAATCGACTAATGCTCTGGTAAATGCACAGCTAAGCGCACTTCAGTGTGAAATTTATCCGACAAACTGAATTCATTTAAACGCCACATGGCTTCATTTTCACTTACATACCTTCCTTCAACAAAACTCAAAATCTCATCATGATCAAGAGCACCTTCTTTTTGTATTTTTACCGAGGCTGCATCATGTCCTTTGTTTACACATTTATATAAGTTTTTAACATTTTTAACTGAAGAGCACTTCAATATTAATGTGTGCATTAAATTTTTTAAGCTACCAAGGATTATATGGAACAACCCATCTATTATCGATGGAATATTTCCCTAGTTGAAAAGGTTCAGTGGCTCTTCTACGATAAATAGGATATCTACTAACATTTTCCTCGGTTTCATCCTTGAATTGTTTGGGGAAACTTTTGCAGCACTGTCCATCTTTCATGCATGCAGAAAATTGTACCATGCCTTTTGTCACAATATGGCAGAGTCTCAGATCAGTGCTAGAATCTGGAAGTTCTGCTCTCACAAACTTGTCAATATCATCTTGTGCGCAAATTTTGCTTTCTGAAGAATGTGGGCATGAGGCAAACGTCGCTTTTGGAACTCAATGACATAAATATAAGCTAAAACAGTTCCAAATATTCCATATTTGCAAATATGTTTTCTAAAAGTTCTGTTAATTTTATGTTAAGGGGTTAGGTACCTTTTAAATTTCCAAAAGTCAAAAAAATTATTATGATCTAATTTTAATGCTCTGTTTCTTAGCAACGTTTTAAAACAAACCTGGTGTAAAATTTCACTCTAGAACGGAAGTTATGATTAAGTGAAGCCCTTAATCAAACATTTAGAGTCAAATGGTTTGTTTACATTTTGTACTTCGTCGATATCAACGATCACAAAAATGTATTTTGACTACGCTCTATATTGCTAAAGCCATCTCTATGTACATTGTTTAATTAATTTTATTTTTTATCTGGGAACAATGTATTTGACTTCTACTTTTAGTTTCATTTGTTATCTTCCTTTAATGCGAAAGAATTTCACAAGCGAATTGTTTTTAACGACGATATCTCAAAACTGTGATTTTACCACTTGCGCGCAAGATTTCTCTGGAATGGTTGGTTAGAATTACATGAAATTTTAATTGATTATGTAAACCATATATATGTTTAAAAATACCAACTTTTTTATCTATCCTGTTGAAAGTTTTTGAAAAAAAGTTAATTTAGTGTCGAAAAAAAAGAAACAATTTCAATTTTTTTTATTAAATTTTTTTTTGTCAGAAATTAAAAAAAAAAATACAAGAGTTCGTCATTGTAATTATATTATATATATTTAAAGTATATAAAAAAATTCAGCTCAGAATAATAATTATTTTGCCCAGAATACTGCGCGCAATGCACCATATAATATTCTAACAACAAAAACAATGCATTTCATTTTGGTCCAATTTACAATATATTTAAGGGGTAAAATTTTTTTTAAAAATAGTTTACAAAAGATAAAGGTAGTTAAAATCTGCATACAAAATTTCACTTATGTAAATAATTTATTCATGGAGATATTAAAATTCGAAATGTAGTGTTTTTTTGTGTGCATATTTTGACATTTAAAAGGTACCTAACTCCTTAAACACACGTACAACAATATCTGGTCGATTTTCTGAACGTTGTACTCTCTCCATGCAATTTAAAATTGCAGGCCAAGAAGGGTTGCAAGTAAACGTCATATAGAGATCTGGCTTACCAAACTTGCACACCATTGCCATTGCATCTTGATATTGCATACGACGTGGGCTCCCTTGGAAAGAAGATATCAGTATAATCCGTTTTCCTGTGCGTGTATTTTTATTATGTGCATGACATTGTAAAGCATCTAAAAGTCCTCGATATAAAGTTCAATTCTCATTTCTCTTTAATTTTGACTCAAAAAATGTAAACGTGAGAGTAGTATGAGGGGCACTATACCGTCAAATTCAAGATGGCCGCCGTTTGTTTACATTTAGGAGGAGGAATCAGATAACGTTGTTGGGGGGAGATAAGGATTCGTTGTTGGGGGAGATAAGGATTTGTGGTGGTGACTGATAAGAACTTGACGTTTTGTTTTTATTTTGGTATGTGAGATGAGATCATTTTGTTGATATGCATTACTATGGTGATGAAGGACTGGTAGTGCCATCTGGTGGGTGGGATGAGTAATGCTATTTTTGGAATTAAAAAAGGATTTTAGGGGATACGAACCGGGGACCACATGGGATCCGAAAGCATATATGCTAACCATTGAGCATAGTAATATGAGATTGGAAATGAAATTTCAAGAGCCTTTAGAACACACCATAAACGTTATAGTGTATGCAGAAATTGAAAACGTGATTGAGATCAACAAATCTAGAAACATCATTTACGACTTCAGCAATTAAAAAAGAAAATGTTTGCACAACATATTATGCGTATATTATCACAAGACCCTCAAGCTGCTCCATTCTTTAGAGGTGTATATTCAGCAGACAAGATACCTCGCGTACGTGGAAAATGTGCTATGGTTATTAACGTGGATCCGCACTCTAAAACAGGATCGCATTGGATTGCCATGTTCATTGAAGGCAAATCTCTAGAACTATTTGACTCGTACGGTCGCTCCCCAGAACATTTTGAAGGACCCATTTTACGATTTATTTCTAAATTTCCTAATGTGAATTGGAACCCCTTCCCTTTTCAAAGTATCACTTCCAATGTATGTGGACCTTATTGTATTTATTATTTACTGAAAAGATGTCAAGGAAAATCTATGTATTCTATATTAAAATATTTACAACATAGCAAAAGAAATGATTTTAGAATGTATCAATTTGTGAAAAAAAGATATGGTGTAAGATTTATCTATAAAAAGTAATAAAAAAAATTATATAATTTAATTTTGTGTTTGTGTAATATTTTTTAATAATAAATAATCTCAGGACATATATTTATACAAACTAAAGATATTTTTATTTATAGCTAATCCATTCATTCTTTTTAGCATACATTTGCTTCTTAACAAGCACTTCGGGTACAAGTTTCTTTAACATATATTCATTTGCAATGTATTTAACAGGTAAATTCATTTCTTTTACAGCATTCTGAAACACATTAGTTCCAAAGGGAGCTCTCTTTTTATTTCTTAAGATGTAGTCAATCAAGAGAACTATATTTGAACGGGGTATAATTTTATTGTTATAAATAATTTCCCCCTGTTCTGACCACTTTATAGTATTTTGTGCTTTCTTTAAAAAATTGTACATTTCTACAGCAACATGCTTTTGCCTAATTGGTACTGTTTTCAGAACACTTTCTAAAATAGTGTCCTTTTCTTCACTTTTAAATGGTATTTCGTTTGAAATGTTGGTAGGAATTTCAGCCTGCTGAATCTTTTGATCCTGAACTGGTGAGTTTTCTGCCTGCATTGGAAACTTTACGTAATGTTGCAAAATTTGCACATAGAGAATGGCCTTTTCACTGTCACTCAAAGATTTTTGTCTTAAAATGTCATGCATTTTTTTGTCCAGTTCGGATAAATGTTCATTTACTAAAGCGGGGAGTCTATCCTCAGGAACTATCATTAATTTCTTACTGTACTCCATGGATAAGGGATCCTATCACCTAAATGGCTGCTGGCAATAGTATACTTAAAATGCCTTCTCCTTTTTGGGAAATGAGAATTTTACGCTTTTTGTACAAAGGGACTGATTTATCAGCTAGTTTTCTAATACTGTGCTTATACAGAGAAAGCTTGTGTTTTCTATACTTTGAAACAGGAACGTTACCCTTTAATAAATTTAATGCGCATTCACACATAGATTTTATCGTATTATTCGAACACTTTCGTAAAAGAGCGGATTTTGCTTTACTCTTTGCCACTTGTTTAAGCTGTTCTAATTGCTGTCTTGTACACTTAGTCATACTTATTTTTATAACTTTTCTCAAAGAGCCGTTTTGTTTTACTAATACGTACTGTGTCTCCTACATTAAACTTAGGTTTTGTTTCAGCTTGTGCTAGATCTCCATATAAGTTTTTCCATACTTTTTGTTGATTGCCAAGGTTTACAGATATTGGTTCCATTTTAATACTACGGTGAAAGGTTCTATTGTAACTGTAAATCAATTTATCAATGACATCTATATATTTATGTGTATTGAATTCAGTGAAATACTTCCACATTTTAGCTTTCAAGGTGCGGTTAAATCTTTCAACAACACTCGCTTTGGTTTCATTACTTGTCGTAAAGAAGTGCACATTCATTTTCTTTAAGTACCCTTGTACCACTCTATTCTTAAATTCCGTTCCCTTATCCGTTTGTAATACATCAGGTTTGCGTTCATTAAAAATCTTTTTAAAAGCATTTAAAATACTATGGCCTGTTTTGTCTTTCATGGGTATTGCCCAAGCATACTTTGAAAATATATCAATACATGTCAGTAAATACTTATATCCATTATTAAACTTAGCTAAAGATTGTAAATCAACTAAATCAGATTGAAACTGCTCGTCTATACCTCCCACAATAACTCGGTTTCTTAGAAAATTCCGTCTGGCCGCTTTGTGAAGTGTGTAAGTGTCTTGCTTGCTGAGTCATTCTTTTACTAGTTTCCTGGGAACTTTCCCCTGCTCTTTTTGTAATGCACGGTAAACAGCATCTATACCACCGAAGCTTCCTGGGTGTGATGGATCTCAATACGTTTGACTGATTTTCTGATCTGTCATTGCAACAATCCAAATTAAAATTACTCAACCTAACATGTATGTTCATCGTTTGGTATCCTGATAACAAATGCAATTAAAGTTTAAATAGCAAAGTATCTATATCAACACAACTAAGCATTCTGCTTTGCACACATACTCTTTTTTCTTTTATACTTTTCAAATTTATAAATTATTACTTATATTTCAGATTGAAGTTTTAAAGTTATATTTATAAAATAGATATTAGATCTAAGTTGTAATACATAACTTGCACTAAACATAATATTTTTTTAGATTGTATACATATATCTTAAAACCAAAAAAACATACACAAGTCTATTTCTAACGCACTACATTAGTACATTTAAACACCTCTTTCTCACAAGTGCTCTATAGCTCAATGGTTAGCATATATGCTTTCGGATCCCATGTGGTCCCCGGTTCGTATCCCCTAAAATCCTTTTTTAATTCCAAAAATAGCATTACTCATCCCACCCACCAGATGGCACTACCAGTCCTTCATCACCATAGTAATGCATATCAACAAAATGATCTCATCTCACATACCAAAATAAAAACAAAACGTCAAGTTCTTATCAGTCACCACCACAAATCCTTATCTCCCCCAACAACGAATCCTTATCTCCCCCCAACAACGTTATCTGATTCCTCCTCCTAAATGTAAACAAACGGCGGCCATCTTGAATTTGACGGTATAGTGCCCCTCATACTACTCTCACGTTTACATTTTTTGAGTCAAAATTAAAGAGAAATGAGAATTGAACTTTATATCGAGGACTTTTAGATGCTTTACAATGTCATGCACATAATAAAAATACACGCACAGGAAAACGGATTATACTGATATCTTCTTTCCAAGGGAGCCCACGTCGTATGCAATATCAAGATGCAATGGCAATGGTGTGCAAGTTTGGTAAGCCAGATCTCTATATGACGTTTACTTGCAACCCTTCTTGGCCTGCAATTTTAAATTGCATGGAGAGAGTACAACGTTCAGAAAATCGACCAGATATTGTTGTACGTGTGTTTAAGGAGTTAGGTACCTTTTAAATGTCAAAATATGCACACAAAAAAACACTACATTTCGAATTTTAATATCTCCATGAATAAATTATTTACATAAGTGAAATTTTGTATGCAGATTTTAACTACCTTTATCTTTTGTAAACTATTTTTAAAAAAAATTTTACCCCTTAAATATATTGTAAATTGGACCAAAATGAAATGCATTGTTTTTGTTGTTAGAATATTATATGGTGCATTGCGCGCAGTATTCTGGGCAAAATAATTATTATTCTGAGCTGAATTTTTTTATATACTTTAAATATATATAATATAATTACAATGACGAACTCTTGTATTTTTTTTTTTATTTCTGACAAAAAAAAATTTAATAAAAAAAATTGAAATTGTTTCTTTTTTTTCGACACTAAATTAACTTTTTTTCAAAAACTTTCAACAGGATAGATAAAAAAGTTGGTATTTTTAAACATATATATGGTTTACATAATCAATTAAAATTTCATGTAATTCTAACCAACCATTCCAGAGAAATCTTGCGCGCAAGTGGTAAAATCACAGTTTTGAGATATCGTCGTTAAAAACAATTCGCTTGTGAAATTCTTTCGCATTAAAGGAAGATAACAAATGAAACTAAAAGTAGAAGTCAAATACATTGTTCCCAGATAAAAAATAAAATTAATTAAACAATGTACATAGAGATGGCTTTAGCAATATAGAGCGTAGTCAAAATACATTTTTGTGATCGTTGATATCGACGAAGTACAAAATGTAAACAAACCATTTGACTCTAAATGTTTGATTAAGGGCTTCACTTAATCATAACTTCCGTTCTAGAGTGAAATTTTACACCAGGTTTGTTTTAAAACGTTGCTAAGAAACAGAGCATTAAAATTAGATCATAATAATTTTTTTGACTTTTGGAAATTTAAAAGGTACCTAACCCCTTAACATAAAATTAACAGAACTTTTAGAAAACATATTTGCAAATATGGAATATTTGGAACTGTTTTAGCTTATATTTATGTCATTGAGTTCCAAAAGCGACGTTTGCCTCATGCCCACATTCTTCAGAAAGCAAAATTTGCGCACAAGATGATATTGACAAGTTTGTGAGAGCAGAACTTCCAGATTCTAGCACTGATCTGAGACTCTGCCATATTGTGACAAAAGGCATGGTACAATTTTCTGCATGCATGAAAGATGGACAGTGCTGCAAAAGTTTCCCCAAACAATTCAAGGATGAAACCGAGGAAAATGTTAGTAGATATCCTATTTATCGTAGAAGAGCCACTGAACCTTTTCAACTAGGGAAATATTCCATCGATAATAGATGGGTTGTTCCATATAATCCTTGGTAGCTTAAAAAATTTAATGCACACATTAATATTGAAGTGCTCTTCAGTTAAAAATGTTAAAAACTTATATAAATGTGTAAACAAAGGACATGATGCAGCCTCGGTAAAAATACAAAAAGAAGGTGCTCTTGATCATGATGAGATTTTGAGTTTTGTTGAAGGAAGGTATGTAAGTGAAAATGAAGCCATGTGGCGTTTAAATGAATTCAGTTTGTCGGATAAATTTCACACTGAAGTGCGCTTAGCTGTGCATTTACCAGAGCATTAGTCGATTGTGTACACCAAGACGATCAAGAAGCGCAAGCAATTGAAAGAGCTGCTTTAAGAAAAACAACACTCACATCATGATTTCAACTCAACAAATGACCCTAAAGCTAACAACATTTCTTACTCAGATATCTATATATATAATTCTCTTACGTGGCACGCAAAAAAGACGTTATTTGTAATCGCGTTTTGGCAACACTGTACGATTGTTTGTTTATCGCGAAGTCTCGCGCATCGATTGAATTTATAGCGTTATCGGATGAAATTTTATTGAAAAAAAAAGTAAATTTTAATGAGCTGTTGCAGTTTGTTTATAATAGAAATCAAAGAAAGCGGAGGATCTTTTCAGGGCCATTTAAAAAACGGTCCTTTTCAGGGCCAACAATTATAGTTCAACAAGACGCTTGCACTACAACTTTCGGCAACAAACTCAATGAAAAAGTGTGGGTCGTTTGAGTGCTGGGAAAATGTACACACAAACAACTGGGTATTCAATTTCCAAAGCAACGCTCACATTTCGAGTCAAAATTTGCACAAAGTTTTCATTTGAATTCTGATTTTAGAGATACTGTATATATTTTTTCTGTAATACAGCAAATTTAGATTTAAAAAACATTTTTTTGGTAACATATTTTGTAAACAATCTCTTCTGCTAGGACACATGTCTTCATTGAGGCGAGCGAAGCAAGCATAAGTTCGCGCAGCGAACCAAGGAGGATTGCAAAGCAATCCTCCGGGGGTTGGCGAGCGTTAGCGAGCAGGGGGCAGGCCCCCTAGTTCCACAATATTATGCGTTTGATAAGAGTACTACAAATTGGAAGAGGCGACAACGTGGCGGAAAAAAATTTATTGGGAAATTGCCAGTAATTATTAAACAGGATACTGAGAGATACTACATATTCGAGGATGCCACTACTGCGTAAGTCAGGAGCAGTTAGTTTTGAAGATATTTTGACGGTAAATGGATTGAGACGCTTTACATTTCAACAAGCGTGTGAAGAACATGTACTTCTTCAGGGGGACCAGCAAAGGCAGGATACTTTGAGTAAAGCGGCTGAATTTCAATCTCCAAGACAATTGTGCATGCTGTTCGCAATGATTTGTGGAGAATGTTCCTGATCTATGGGTGAAGGATCGAGTTTCACTTTGTGAGGACTGTGCGTCGTTATTCTGAAAAGACTGGACCTCACTATGGACTTGCAGATATTGAGGAACTGCCCTTACATCCTACAATTTAAGTCTCCAAAACTGCATCTACCAACTGTAGATTTGCCTCCAAGTGTTTTGAAAAAAGCGAACTTTGATGTTGTGGAGGAGCAGACTAAAGCTAAGGCACAGGTAAATAGTGACCAGCAGAATGTTGTTGAAATCATATTAAGTGCAGTGTATAAAAAAATCTACAGATACACCCAAGTGTTATTTTTTAGATGGTTCTGCGAGATCTTTTGAATCAGTTTCTGTAGTAGCTCCCAAATGTGAGATACTTAATAGTGTTTATGAGAAAGTTTTCTGTGATTGAGAGATAATCAAGTGTATGTTTTTGCTTTACATTTCTAATTTGTTTCAATGTTGTAATATTTTATATCTCAATGGACTGAATATGCACATACCTGCTTTCAGACAATTCATTTTTTGTAGAGCAGACTTTTTATTCATTTCCTGTAATAGCTCCTAAGTGTGAATTATTTAATTATGTGTATGTGTTTTGTGTAATTGATTGCCAGTTGTATTTTTTGCTACTTTGTTAAGTAAAGCATGTGCATGCTTTTAAACGATTCCTTTTTTATGTTATCAGCAATCCATGTCATGTCCAGATGCATTAGAGGTTGAAAATGTAGAAGTTTCCTGAATTTAGAGTTGGTCATACATACTTATTGCATTATAATTTTTGTAAAAAATTATAAACTGATTGTGCATGGTAATTCATTGTAATTTGCATCTCTTGGACAATTTGTTTTTCACGCTGCATATTTATGCTGTCAAGAATCTGCCACAAACAGAAACACTACTCGCCTACTAGACTAAAATGGTTTAGTACACGGTGAGCGAGCGAAGCGATTCGAAAGGAACTTCATTAGCAGTTCCTGGGGATTATTGAGCGAAAGCGAGCGAGGGACGGGACCCCTCTAGTTCTTGTAAACTTCATGAAAATAGTAAAAACACTTTAAGTGAACGAATACTTTGGCGACCTTACTGTTGGAAACTGAACTGTAAAACAAAAAGGAACGACTGCAGGGCCCCCGACAAAATTTTCTCGCGGGCCCCCTAAGTTTTTTCCTTTTGTAGGAAGCTTTCATTTTTCCAACTATCCATATATTTACAAATACCCAACTTCAGAAATGTACAAGCAAATACACAATAAATTAATAATGAACTGGTAAGTAATTAAGGAAAATATGTATATGTTACGCCTAAAGTACGTAGTGTTGCCACTTTGAGATCTAGCAGGACTTCGATAAGGATAATGAAGTATAATAAAAAAACTATCTAATAAATATCTCTATAGATAGATATTGTAAGAGACACACCAAAAATCACGCAAAAATCATCACACATGCAAAAATCATACCTTGGACGCTGAAGACTAGTCAAAGCTCAGAAAACTTTTGCAGTACTGAGGAGGTAGCAGTAAATCTATTCTTCGAATTAATGAATTTATTGATAACGTCAATGAAGCTCATTTTGGACGCCAGCAATCGAAAACGTTCTTTGATGATTCAATTTTTCTTGGCTCAAAGTAGACCGTAAATGATTTTTGATTATAGATAGTTTAGTGAATCCTCTTTCACCAGAAGCCACAGTGATGGGAAAGGAAATAAAAATTCTTAAAGCTATGCAAAGTTCTGGGAAAATAGATTGCAAATTTAATCTATAGATTAAAATTTTCTCTATAAAATTAAAATTTTAATCTATAGATTAAAAGGTAGAGTGGATGAACGGTCTTGTACATTGTGGCTTAAATCATCTGGATAGCTTTCAATTAATTTTTTTTGTGCGTTGTTGTTGTCATTAGAATTATAATTTATTTTTAATATGGCTTCAAATGTATTGCATATGTTTTTAATTTGCTCATACCTTGATTCTGACTGAGAAACTATTGTATTGATTACTATATCAACAACTGAATTTTTGAATTTTGTTTGGTTTCTAATACTTCAGGCATTTCTCTTTCGGTGGCTTCGTCAAAGAAAAGGTTCCTTTTTCGTCCTCTTTTTTTTGGAAAATTCTGCATCTTTACCCATAATAGAAGCTGTCTCTTTATCTCTATTTAATTATACAGGTCATTGTTTTCTTAAATCTTTAACTATTTTTTCAGTTAACGCTTCAATGTTATTCATTTTGATATAAAGGGAGATATCTTTTGATTGCAGTGTTAAATTTCTTGTATTAATTTGCTCTAGTATGTTCTTCCAAATATTTAACTGAATTAAAGTTTAAAATTTTGAAAAATAATTGAGGAATCCATTTACTTTTGCCGTTTTCTCTTGCGATAAACTACACTGGTTTTTTAACATATTGAAGGGCCTTTAAAACGTCAGGTAGTTTTTCACATATACGCACACTCGTTACGGTCAATCGTCAATGTGAGAGAAAGGTCAAACCACGACGGTTGCGGGTAGAAAATTAGTGAAACAAGCCTATAACTCCAGGTATTCACGCTTCCCATTCATGTTTTCCAGGAAGCTCTGCCCCAATCCTTTTCCCCCCACTGAGTAAGAAGACGACCATCTCACGGGTGTAAGAATCATAGCAATTGCGCATGCGTATGGAGTTGGAAATTTTTAACTCCATGTTTGGTTCTGGGGAAAGGTATGCCAAATTTGGCAATTTATCGCTTACAATACGATGATTTTTTGAGTTTGCTGTCAGATGTTAAAGTAATAAGTACGGCCAGTTTAGAATCCTATTTTTATAGTTTAGTATAAGTAAGGCTTATTTACGATCAGTAAATAAGTATTAAATACTATCTATTCTATACTATCTTTCTACGAAAAAAGTTAATTTGTGTAAGTTCATAATTTAAAAGTTTATTTAAATGTCAAACACACACATTATGAGTTTCTGAAAAATAAATTATTTTATAACTTGTAATTGTGCTCTATATCCATTTGCTCTACATCCAATACTACATTATGAGCACTCGTCACATGTTCCCTCAGCTTTGTTCGTATTGAAAATGTTTGTTCACACGATACTGCAAGGCAGTTTATGTTAAATTTTCTTTTATTGCTGACATTAGTCACAATGTGCAGTAGTCATGAGAATTCTTCTGTTGGCGATTTATCACTTCCTTTGTGCTTTCTTCTTTTCTTTTCAGAACCATGGCTATGGGTGGGTAGAGGTGGGAGCCGAAAATTGTATCCTTTTATTATATAAGTTAATAATTATATAAGTTAGTGTTTAATGTATGCTTTTTGTTACATCAGAATGGTCCTAAGCCAGCGGTGGATACGACACAATCATCCTAAAGCAAAGGGGACGGCAGAGGGGCGGAAAAATATCAGTTGGTAGTGAGTTCAGGAGTGGTTCTTAGATTATTTATGTAAAATCAACGGAAGCTTGGAAAAATATCAAAAGGGTATTAAAAATTGGGAAAAGTAAATTAGAATGAAAAGGAATAAATTTGAATTTTTTAAAAATAATTTGGAGGATCTAAAAAGTTTTCCGCCAGCTGGGTTCGAACTGGGGTAGTCATCCTCCGCTGCCGACGCTAATCTGAATGTGGGTGACTTTAGCCGTTAGGACATCGTTGCTTCACGAAAACAAGCTCTTTAAAGTATAAGTACCCTTTAACATAAATTTGCAAGAAATACTACTAACAACCATACAACATATATATGAAAATGAGGAGCAAATCAGAGTCAACTTGTCGGACACTTACGCTGTACGCTGAGGCGCTTGTGTATGTATTGTATTTCTACGAAACAACGCGCATATTCAAAATCAAATGGTTACTGCAACAATCAGATTGGCGAGATATCCAAGTGAAGCCAAGCCCGTGAAACTAGCCTGAATTGGACTTGCGTAAAGTACTATCATAGGATTGAGACGCTTCTATTTATACTGTTCATCCATTCGAGAATGTCAACGACAGCGGACAGATGCTTGGTTTGGCGCGGGGTGAAAATATCCTCGTCGTCGCCAAACAAACCACTCGTAAAGAAAGGGTTGCAACAGAAGTCCGGACCGGAATAAATTGACGCATGCGCAATTGCTATGATTCTTACACCCGTGAGATGGTCGTGTAAGAAGTGGGTCTTGTCTCAGAATTTGTCACCTAACCAGTTTTCTTCCTGGTGAAGGTACAGTGGAATGATGGGAAATGGGCGAAAGGATCGTTGTCGTTGACCGGACTGCTGAAAATGTGAGACCACCTTGACACGGGGCCCTTTAAAGTGCTTTAAAAGAATGCATATTTTCTGTTCAATTTTTTTTTTGTGGTCAAATTCGGAAAATAACCCTAAAATGAGGCAGATCATTTCTTGGACAAACCATGGAGCCGCGGGCCCTTAAAAGACTGGGGCCCCCAACATTTGTCGGGTTTGTCCCCACACATGGGCGGCCCTAGGAACTACATCACAGGAGGGGTCCCAGAAGCTCCCCTTGTAGAGTTGGCGTGGTGTGGAAATGTGGAGAGTGAGGACTAGCGCGTCTTTCTAGGAATGGCTCTTCGTTGCGTGGACGATTCTATTTTGGAACGTAGGTAGGTCGGTAGATATTAAACTCGTGGAAAGTAGAGCCTTAACAGTTAATGAACTAATACATGCATATATATATGGATTCAATCAATTGAAGATGAGAGATTTTTACTTCTAAAAGAGGAAAATGAATCTGAAGTGGGAAATATTTGAAGATACAGTTAAAAATCGTCGAAATACAAACTTAAAGAAAAAATTTAAGTGTTGCGTGGTGACAGCAGTACAAGAATAACCAACAGAGCTAAGACGGGCGATGCACAAAAACTATTGAGGTTTCCCTCAGTCCGGTACTGGTAATATTTTAACAAGTAAATCAATCATAGCTCACTGTGGATCAAAACAAGTTACGAAAGAATCGATTCACTTATCACGAGTTAATATCTACCGATCAACCTACGGTCCTGAATAGAATCGTCCACGTAACGAAGAGCCATTCCTAGAAAGACGCGCTAGTGAGAGTGAGGTTCCAGCCGAGGCCAACGAAAAGATAAGGCCTGGGAAGTATTTCGTGACGTCACAAACGGCGGCTTAGAAATCTCACATCGCTGTTTTCTTGAGTAGGACAATTTATTACTTCAGATAATTTATTTTAATTCTATAAAAGAACTTCAAAAATAAATCTGGAGTTAAAAGATAGCATTTTGTTGTTCATATTTCTTGAGTTTGATTAGTAATATATATTCCTATTAATTTTTATTAAAAACAGAGAAAAAAAATAACCTTTATTTTTAAAGAATAAATCTGATTGCATACATATTTTATACCTTTTTCACACACAAAAAGCATTTAAAAAATTTTCCCAACGTTATTTTTGTTAATAAAATATTCATATTATAATTCATTTCTTGAAACAGTATTGAATAACAATATATACAAATTTTAATTCCTTCTTTTGAGTTGAAGTCTTTTGATAAGATGTTGAAATAACATGATTTTAAATTGATACTGAACTATCACAAGGAACACAATTCCCTTGAAAATTTAGTACACAATACTTTTTACCCCCTTGGAATAGTTTAAGGTTTATTTTGCAATTTATTTACTTATAAATAATTATTTTTACCTGTTATGTGAAATAAAGAAATCTTTTCATAACATAACATTCTTTCATACTTCTTTTCAAACATTTCACCAAATATTAATTAAAATATAGAACAAAACACATCACATAAATTAACTATTCATTATCCCACATTATATTTAGAAATAAGCTTATTATTATTTATATTTGAAGTTATTAAATGAACACATTACTAAATATGTGATATTTTTCATAATATTTTTTAACTTAAAATTAATATACTTATATTTTTATTATTAAAGTATATCAAGCTGTCAACTTTCTTTTATCAGTTCCAGAAGTAAGCTTACAATCAGAAGAACACACAAATTTTCCCCCTAGTAAATTTAAAGTACACATGTTTTTCCTCTTGGAATATTTTCTTATAAATGAATTTATTTTACCTGTGGGGCAGGGGGGGTATGTGAACAAAAGAAAATTCAACAAATAAAGCAAACTATATTTATTTTTAAAGAAACAATCTTTTCATTACATAACATTTTTTCATACTTGTTATCAAACATTTCACCAAATATTATTAGAAAATAGAACAAAACACATCACATAATGAGACTCTAAATATTCCCAAAACATATTTAGAAAAAGCTTATAACTCATTACATTTGAAGTTACTGAATGAATATTACTAAATATTTCAATGTGATATTTCTAATTCATAAAATTTTTGAACTCAAAGAAATTTGATCTACACACAACTTAATATATTTAAGATGTTTTAAATTTTTTCAACTTTCTTTCATCAGTTTTAGATTTAAGCTTATCGCTCATTACTTTTGTGTAGTTATTAAGACAAATATTTCCAATTATTTGAATTATATTTCTGACTTTTAAATAGGTATCATAACCACATTCTGTGCATATTTCATGTGTAGCTAAGTTTGTTTCAGTCAAATACATTTCAACTATACTTACAAACAAAGTGTGTTGCTTGATAGAATATTTTAAAAATAAAGTTTCGTATTCCTCAGATAAAAATTTTTGGAAAATAACGTAAGAATAAGAAACAATATCAATAACAAACGACAAGGGAAATTTTAAGCCCCCCCTGTTTACTAAGGATAAATAATTCTTAACATCAGCTGTAGCTATGGGAATATCTTTATATTCAACAAAAAAATTATCAGATTGCAAAAATAATGTAATGCATTGTGCACAAGACAAATTTAACTTAAATACACAGTAACCAGCAATATAAATAAGAATATTCAGCTCGTGTTTTGTAATGGTATTTAAATCAATGTCATCTGCTAGAAAAATAAAAGGACTAATATCAATATCACTTTTGTCACTGTTACTTACGTATGTTAAAAATTCTTTTAGTGGAATTTTTCCATGTTTATTTGAATGTAGCTGCAAAATACCTTGGACTCTCAATTTTCTTTCAGATTCTAGAATTTGTTGGACAGAGATATGATAATTGGCACCAGATATTTGTCTATACTGACCAAACCTGGCTTCTAGATTATCAGTTTGAAACTTACTAGTCAATACAAATTTTGCACCAGACTGTAAAAGGTATTTAATCACTAATACTAAAGTAGATGATGTGTGTTGCAATGCAAAAAAAGTTTCATTACTTAAACAGCCACTTCGAGGTTTTTGGTTCATATCTTTCCATTCATTTAACCACTTTGCAAATTTTTCTAAAAATGACAGTCTGCTATCAGTTACATATTTAAATGCATTGGAGTTTTCATTGTGAGTGTTACGACCTTTATTTAAATGGCTAATATTTACAATATCCCACCAACACTTAATTACGTTTAAAAAACAAGCCGTGTCTTTCCAGTTAAAAAATGAGGAGTTCTCTTTAGAAAAAATTTCAAGTGCAAGGTTATTAGATTCATGAAAAATATTTAAAGCCAAATTAACGTTCTGACGCTCAATATTTTTAGGATACAATGTTTTATAGTTTAATTTTGGAGCATATTTTATTAAATTTTGACTTTCTATTTTGTAAAGTTTTCTAAATAAGGCAAAGTGAGCTTTTCTTACAATGTTGGTACCATCAAAATCAGTATATTGTAAAGTTTTTTCAATATCACATTGATTGATCCAATTGTTTCTAACAGACTTAATCAAATGTACAGTATCGAATAACAAATATAAAGACTTTGTATTATTTATAGGATTTTTTACATCACGATCAAATATTTTACCACCAGCAATTTTCTCAAACATATTCCTATTAATTCTATTATTATCTGAGATAATACACAAGACATTATAACCAGCATTTTCTAACATTTTTAAAACTGTACATGTAAAATTAAACAAATCATCTCCTGTCAATTTAGTGACAGGCACTAATGCAGCAATTTCTTTAAAATTGGAATAAACAGATGAGATCATAAAGCTTTGAATACTTTTTGCTTCTTCTAAAGGAACATTTTCAGCAAATCCCACAACAGTTTTTCCTTTATATGATACATTTGGTTTAACATGAATTTCATCTAAAAGCAAATTTACAAGTTTATCTTTTGTTTCTAACTTACTACATTTCATTTTCATATATGCTTCACTATCTGCTGACAGAGAACATTCACTTATTTTAAAAGGATTTAGTAGTTTCAAGGTATCGACAGAAGGTAAAGATAATAGATTGGTACGATATAGAAAATTATATGCTGATGGAGATTTTATGTATAAAGAATATGAAAAAGTTACAAGATCTGTACTATACCTTTTTCCAAGTGTTGTCTTTGATGACAACGATATTTGTTCTCTGATGAAATGTTTGCAATCATAAACATTTTTATCACCATTATTACTTGAAATATATTTGTTCCAGTACTTTATGGATTCTTCATAAAATATCTTGTCCTCCTTTTTATCCGAGAAAATGCACGGGATTCTACTTAAAATGTTTTCAAGTTGACTCCACAAAACAAGACGATTCTTTGAATCCAAAAGATAAAAAAAGGTTGATGGATTTATTTCCATACCTTCTACAAATACACGGACACACATTTCAGAATCAATTTTAACAGATCCTTTAACGGCAGGCACATCTGTGAAGTCAATAAAAAGAATAAAAATAGCAGTGCTCTCTGCATGTACAACTATATTTTCAAAATGAAAGTCCTTAATTTTGCAATGGATAGCATTAGAAAGATGCTAAAAAGATGATATTAGATCAGAACTTTGAAATTTTTGAAAATTTCCCTCATCCACTTCTTTGAGTTTCGAATCTCTTGTTTTTTCTTTCTGGTACTTTCTTTTCTGTGAGATAGCTTGGGAATCCAGGAAATATACTAGGGTATGCTGATTCTTTCAGCTTCGGAATTTTTCTCGGGATTTGAATGATTTTTCCATCTTTGGGCAGCTCATCAAAACGAATAATCTCTTCCTCCTTGAAATGTTTACTGCATACAACAGTTCTTTTTCCCAGCTGCAAGTTTCCCCGGGGAATTTTCTTCAACCAAACATTTTTAAGAGCTTCCGATTTTGGGAAACGAAAAACAGTCACATAATCAGTTGTGTTATCGTAATTTGAACTGCTAAAGGGAACACAACATTTGTCTGGCATTTTGATTCCTCTTTTATTTCAAACACGACCGTTTTATTCCAAGATACGCTAACAATACAAGGGCTAAAGTAGAGTAGTAACAGATAGAATTCTCCCGAAGTCAGCCGGCGATTGTGACGTAGGATCACGTGACGACGCGAGCTCCCTGGCCTTCTCTTTTCGTTGGCCTCGTTCCAGCTCAGGTGGACTTCGTCATAAGAACGTGGTTCAGAACTACATAGTGTGGTTCTCAGGTATTTCATTCAGGTAGTTGATCACGGACTTTTTAGAAAAGAAAACTGGAAATTGGATGAGATAGGTAGGTATTTTAATTCACTTTGCACTGAAGCAACATAATTAAACACAATTAAACAAGCAACACACCAAGTAATTGGATAAGAGGCATTTACTGTCATGGCGATGTTTCTGTGGTGATATATTTTGTTGCTGTTCAGGACATGTTTTTTGACTTGTTTCTCGTATTCGATTTCAGAATTTCGCCAATAATATTGCAAAGAATAAATAAATTCCGAAATATTGTATAGTAGTTCATTGGTCGTCACAAATTAGGTTAACCGCCAAATGTTACCAAAAAGACGAAGAACTACATTTAACATGCCCGAACATGCATCATACCAGAGCATTCTGTCAGCAGAAGTAAAATTTTCGCAAACTATCAGGATTGTTTCATGTGCTGAAAATTTCTGTCAAAACTTCATGATGGCAGTTTAAAAACGTGTTAATTGTGATACATTAAACGGTTCTTACCCTCCGGGTTAAACGGTAGCTCCGTTGGTAATTGGTAATTTTAGTTAACGTCGTACTAGAACAACACAACAGGCTACTGACGACGGTCCGGGATCAGTCCCTTAAGGGAAAGATCCTAGGACAACCCCTCGTAATTTTGAACCACGGTCAGATGACGAAGCAACACCTGAGCTGGCACCCCACTCTCCAAACTTCCACGCCAACCCAACGTGAGGACTTTCGGCCACGACAGATTTAAGGTGCACCAGCCGCCTCTACACCATACGTTTACAAACACCCATGCCCGGACCCGGATTCGAACCGGGAACCTTAGATCTAGAGGCTAACACCTTAACCACTGTACCGGTTGGTCGGCAGGTAGCTCCGTTGGAAAAATAACGGTATAATAATAGGAGGGTTGCGAATTCAAATAAAAAACCAAAGAACGTCGTGTACAAATGGGGCTGGTGCACGTTAAACATGTTGTGGCGTCAAATGTTTTCACGTTGGCGTGGTGTGGAAGTTTGGAAGTAAAGAAATATCTAAGACACATTAAAATTTTAATTTCCTCATCTTCCAGAATTTTTTTATTGATCCCAGACTGTCGCCAACAACCACTTATGTTTTCCGACCAACCAGTCTTGTGGTTAAGGTGTTAGCCTTTTGATCAGACAGAAGGTTCCTGATTCGAATTCCGGTCAGTGCATGGATATTTGTAAACGTATGATGTAGAGGCGGCTGGTGCAGCTTAAATCTGTCGTGACAGAAAGTTCTCGCATTTTGATGGTGTGGAAGTTTGGAGAGTGGTGTTCAAGCTCAGGTTTTGCCTCGTCATCTGACAGTGGTTCGAAATTACGTGGTGATGTCCTCGAATCTTTCACTTCACGTTGGGTTGGTGTGGAAGTTTGGAGAGTGGGGTGCCAACTCAGGTGTTGCTTCGTCATCTGACCGTGGTTCAAAATTACGAGGTGTTGTCCTTGGCTCTTTTCCTTAAGGGATTGATCCCGGACCGTCGTCAATAGCCCGTTGTGTTGCTCTAGTACAACGTTAATTAAGATTACCTTGGTTTACCTTGCCCTTTATGTTGCTAAAGCGGGACATTAGTTAACTACCTTCCAACAAATTTGAAATAGGGGATATTTTAATTAACGTCAACTGGAATAATACAATGGGCTATTGACGTGGTCCAGGTTCAATCCCAGACCAACGCATTTGGGAAAAAAACGAAGTCAGGTAAATTATTTTCTTTTTATTATTGAAACATTTTTTTTTTTAATGCTTTGTGAAATTTTGAACACATAAAATTATTTTCGGGTTTCTATACTAGATTCCCTAGATTCTATAGTAGCAAGCAGTACGGAACTCACATCAGCCATTTAGCGTCACGTGATTAACAATGGTGCTTTACCAACGAATTTGAAATTGGAATAACGTTAGTTTTAATGTTTATTTGGTTTCACGTTACCTTTCGTTGTTTTTCGGAATGATATCCATGGAACTTCGTAGATTGCATCAGAAAATGATGGAAGTAATATATGATTCTCCGAATGTTTTAAAATTTTGTTTCTTGTTATTGTATTGCCGGCTGTACAAATTTGTTAACACTTGTTACCTTATGCAAATTTTATCCTCACTGTATTACAATACTTTAGGTCTACTTTTTGTAGATCGCCAGAAACAGGAATGGAAAACGCACTGGCAAAGTCCAGTATGTCGATCTATATTGAAACGGAAATATTTCCTTTACCGTTCAAAATATTCCCTGACGTGGGCTGTGATCTATATAGCTGTCTCATCGCTGTTGTTCATTGAAATCAAGAACACTAATTTTGCCTATATGTTTGGAAAGTATTCAAATGTAGCTTGGCTGACGGAAGTGTTTTTCTTTATCATTTCATCTTCCTGTGCGTTAGTTGCATCTGGGTTGTATGCGTGGTCTGTGTTGTCAAAACCTATGCCAATATCACCTGTGCAACAGAAATTGTTTCGTATCGGCGAAAATGATCCTGGGTTCGAATTGAAAAAGAAAAGCGATGGTGTGATGGAAGTTCCCAAACCAGAACAACTCCAGTTTACATCTTGGCGTAATTCTTTGGATTGCAGTGGTGGCTCACCCTCATATATGTCTGTCACGCCTATCAACTATTCTTGCAGTAGCTGGGCCAGCCGGTCACCTGGATCACCCAGTATGGACATGACTAGCTCATCTTGGAGCTTTTATCGACCTTCATCCCCTATGCATTACTCTTCCACTCCTAAAACGAACGGTGACAAAATCCCAATACGAAGACTGAATTGTTCAGACAACATAGAACCACCCTATGACCATCCGATCAAAACCAAGAAGCAGCTAGACGAGTACCTAAAAGTTCACGAAGAGGAGTTGAAAAAGATGAGATCAGTGTCTTTCGATGAATCGAAACCTCTAATTTCGAATATACATACTGTTGATAACAGCCCAATGTCCGCTTTGAGCAAGTGTCGTTATCAGCGAGCATACCGGCTTCCACACAATGAAACAACCGAGGATGATTCTTCAGAAATTCACTGCAGCGATAGTATTTTATATAAACTAAAAATAACAGACAAAATGCTGACTGCATGGTGCGAACGTGTTCGTAAGTGGATATGCCAAACCATTTTAGTGAAGCTGGTGCATGAGATCGATGACATTAACTTTACGCTATCCGAAATAGGGCTACCGGAGTTTCAGATTGGATCGATCAGTTCCGTAGCATTGCATCAGATTGCTGTGACAAAGGCACACCATTTGCCAACACTTCCGACTGTCTTGCCGTACCTCGACGTGTACTCGAACCAAGAGTATGTGGTTCGACGTTTGAAAGACCTAGCTCATGGTGGCTGCATGGGAGACTTCAAGTGGAACTCGGGCGGCACCTATGACGACAAGAGATGGTGCGATGACCTCCCAAATGACTCGTCTCTCATCATGCAGATATTGTGCTGTTACTTTGATGCCCATTTGCCCCCAGATCCACACTTTCCTGAAGGCAAACCATTCTCCTCAAAGTACTTCAAGAAATGTCCTGAAAAAGTGGTGTTGTCAAAGGACTTGGTTTATATTTACCAAGCTGGTGTAAATCCCCCACAGTTCAAAGTCGTGATTGGTGACGATTTGTACACTTTGCCGAAAGGCAGAAATAATTTGTTTTATGCATTAGTGATTTTCCTTCATCACATTAGAACCAAAGAATGTGGCATGTTAGGACGCGTCAATTTAGGACCTTCAGGACTGAATATACTATGGGTCCTAAATTAAAGTGCTTTCAAACACCACATTTGTACAAACCTCATTTGACATCCATTTTCATTTTAAAGTTGAATGATAATTTTACTGTAATGACGTAACTGAATATTACAGTCCTTGATTGTTTTTGATTTGCCATAACTTGTACATGTTTACCATACACAAAGTTTGGGTACAGCTACACTCTACGTTTATGACTGATGGCAACGGCTTGGCGATTTTTTTTGGTGCACTTCTTAAGTCGCCAAGGAAATAATTATTTCTTAACTCTTTTCCTGTCACAATTTTTTTTCTTTTTACAACACACTTTTTAAGCACATTTTAGAACGTTTTAAAAAGTATATTTTAAAAAAAAATTCACAAAAAGTAGTAAGCTTAATCACATATCAAAACACATTTGTGAACCAGCAGAGAAACTAAGCTACGAATGGTAAGAATACCCTGAAACTTATCAATTACACTAAATACAGTGAGCATGTTGAAAAAGAAAAAGATTATAAAAGAAAGAAATAATACCTGATAACGTCAGAATTCTCTCGTAAAATAATAATGAAAACGAAAATGGTCAAAAAAACAAAACTCTTAATCCTGTCGTGAAAACTATTATAACAAAATAAAAATTCCACAACTGTCAAAATACAAATAAATGAACCAATGGTATCACAGAAAACGATTTAAAAGGACCAATGCAATAAAAAGATATTTAAAAAACAAAATAACCAATGGGAGGAAAGAAAAAATTTCAAACAAATCAATGAAATCAAACGATTTTAACAGATTTTGGATGAACTTTCTAGATTATTCAAAATGAAAATTTAAAGTTTCCGTTTGCCGAGGTTGCCATGAAAACAACAGCAACGAAAGATAGGTTGCCTTAATTTATCGTAACTCTCTACTAGAAGTGCGCCAAAAAAAAAATCGCCCAGCCGTTGCCATCACTCATAAACGTAGAGTGTAGCTGTACCAAAGTTTGCTTATGTTGTTATGATCTAATTTCTGGAAGAGATTTCGTTAATTTGCAACTTCTGTTTGACAATTCACACATCAGCTTTTAAACAGTTTGTTGTCCAGTGGTTTGCAATTGCTTAATTCTTTGAAAGTCAATAGAATTGCTATATTCACATGTACTGAAGGGGACTTTTAAACACTACGTTTTGTGAGGTTGAAATTTCAAAGTTCTGTTGAAGAAGTATATATGTATATTTTTTCAAATTTAACACTTATAATATGCATGTTGTATTTAAAAAGGTTATCAATCGCTTTAAAGCAGCTATCATTTGAGCTTTTATGTTTGAACAAAAATATAACAATCAATTTCGGTGTAAGTGTTTTACGGTATTTAAAAAAAAAAAACTAATTATTCTTCAATAATAAAACTGCATGCTTTTCAATCTACTTATACATGCAATTCAATCTACTTATACATGCAATTCAATCTACTTAATTACTTATACAAATTGATATGGTAATGATTGGTTCTCAATTTTTTTGATTTGTGGATTTAGAAAGTTTTAAATCACCTCATTAATATACAATCAGATAATTGCAAAGAAAATAAAGCTTTGAGCTAATATTTTGAGAATAAGTCTTTGTATGGTAAAGTGTTCTATAATAAATGCCATAGTTCATTGTTATGAAGTAATTAGTTTAAAATTAACTTGCATTTTACGAAGCAACACTTGACCAAAATTGATTCTTATATTTCTGTTTATAAATGTTAATGGTTTAAATGATTGGAGCTATAAAGTAATTGCTTTTTCAAATATAACATCCTTACTATAAAAATGCTAAATTTGGAAAGAATCTACCAAAATTATGTTTTTATGGAATTTTGAAACTCTTCTATTGTTAACTAAAGTTATAGTATGTAAATGTATCATCTCTCCTTGTAGGTTTCATTCCCCATCACAATTGATCAACTAAAAAAACACCTAGAAATGAAGAAATTTATTTTTTTGATCATTTAGTTTTTGTTAACAAAATATAATTCCAAGCTACTGTTTGATAGATTGTCTTGTAACAATCTTTTCGTCTAGATCTAGCTTGGTGTGATTTTAATGTAAAACTGTAATAGACGAACTGATGTCATTTAATTAACATTTAATCATTCAGCCATAGCACATGTTTTGTGATATTTATGATTTTTGTTTACTCATTAAATACTTCACTTGTTTTTTATGGTTATCTCTGTTTCACTCAAAAATAGTTTTATACACCACTTAACAAAATAAGAAACATTTGTTATAGTCCTGTGATAGCAAAAGGACTTCAATTTTAAAGCTTTTCAAAACATCAAATTATATTTTTATTTAAGTGCCAACATTTATTAGAATTATACTTAGCAAATATTGTTTGTTCTCAAAGTGCTATTAATAAAAATCCATTATATACAAATGTTGATAGTATTATAAAATGCAAAGCATTCATTCAATTTTTACAGTATAGGTTATCAAGCTCGATGAATTATGACTTACAGATTATTAATGCAATTGTTGGGGAAAATATGATTGAACAATTAATGAGAATAATTACCTTTTTAGTTGTATTCTTTAAGACTTGGGCAAATTGTAGTCAGCTAAAATATTTGTAATTAAAACAGTAATACATTTTTGTTCCCAACTATTTGCATCAACATTAGGTTAGCAGAGAGTTTATTACAAATTTTCAAAATTGTATGAAATTCCAAATTAACCCTTTGTTCACTCTCGGATTCTAGAAATTATTTAAAAACATCCTGTACTCTTACATTTAATTTTTCTCTTATGCAAACATAGGGGAAGGAATATTGAATTTCCGTTTTCATCCATTATGTTCTTATTTTAGTGGAATCAGCTTGAGGTAGTGAAGGATACTTGAAAATCTGTTTATATTCCCTTTGTTTTATATTGTTTTAGTGACTATAGACTACCTGAAAAAAAGAATTCAACATAATGAGAATACTCTAAAAGTTATGGTATAAATAATGACCATCTTCAATCATTTCTGTTAAATGGGTAATGCTTTCTCATTTTTTTACTTTAAAACAAGTCCACTTGCACTGACCTTTCTAACTGCAGGGCCCACTGCTTAATGAAATGTGATCTGAAATAATTTTAGTTGCAGATTTTTATAACTTGATTTGAAGTTTGGAACTTGTTACTTATTGAGTAATAAGTATTACTTTCAATCATACCGAAAGTAAAATCGGTAATTAAAAGTGAAACTCCAATTTCGTTGTACAAAGGGTGTTGCCATGTCTGAAGAAAGATCTAACAGCCTCTTGAGAAGCTAAAATCTTAACTCAAATCGATAATTAACTCTAACATAAGTAAATTCTAAATGATTGAAAATAAATTTTAAATTAAATAATTCATTAATGTGGAATTAATGCATTAGATTGATTTGAGTAGGCTAATTTAAAATGAAATTTCACTTTTGTGTATTGCTTTAAAATATAGTTCAATTGTGATTTATGTTTGCTGGTAATTAATTTTCTATACTCCCGATAATATGAAAAACTGACAAACGCTGATATATATAGATAAGTTTGTGTTCCAAAAAATGTTTAAACCATGCCAGATATCAGTGATGGGTTATTCCTCGAGACCTTGTCACATTCTTACCTTCTCAGATATATATAAACAGTTTCAGGAATTCTGAGAACTAAACAATGCTTTTGGCCTTGATCTTTTTCAGTTTAGTTGCTAAAAAGATCATGGTGTTGTGAGATGTAAATCAAATTTTTTTATAAGTGTGTTGAATTTATTATTTGGTGATTTTTCAATGACATTGCATTTATTTGAATCTCGGAATTTGATTGTTAAATAGCTGGATTTATTGATGGCAGGCACTTTAGACTGCGTAAGAGTGCCACGTTCCTGCCTAAACGTGTTACTCAGCATTAAGTAATCTTATATTTTGCTGTTGTACCAAAACGTACTTGTGTGATCACGTTTTGATGCCTTAAAGTTTGAGGCCCATTTGATATTATTAGGGTGCTGGTTTAAAAAAATACTTTAATATTGTACTAGCAGTTGCCACCTTTATCCTAATTCAATTCATCAAAGTTTGAGATATTTAACTGTATGATTTGTTATTTTTACATTATTTTAAAACTAGGGAGCTCCGCCCCTGCAAACCAACACTTCTTTCGCAGAGTCAATCTCTGTGTGCAACAGCGAAACTATATTAATAATTTGTATAAACCTGATGTGATTTTCCGGTCCAGGATGTTACAGCGAGGGCTCTGCCCACTGCTCACCAACCCCCAGTGATTGCTATGCAATCCCATTTGGTTTGCTTCGCAAACCAGCACTCCTGTAGCACAAGTGATTTTGCCTTTTTTTTGTACTTAAACACTTAATGCACCCTAAACTAATAGCCACATCAGTAAAAACCCATCTCCATCTTGTTTCCTGTTCAATTTTGAATAAACCATGTTAATCTCATAATATTCTGATCTGTATTTAATCGGCAAATCTCTTAAGAATCGATTGAAGAACGAGCATGAAAGGGCATCTGTCAAACCCTTTCTATTAAAACAACTGCATATTGCAAAATCAATTTCTTTTAACCGATAAGTAGTGCATAACGAACTAACTGGAGGGTTCAACAGTTACCTGTTCTATGTATTGATTGACTCTAATTTTATATGCTCTTTTGAGTTGAAGTTAACTGGTTTTTTGACAATTATTTTTGTCAGATTGTTATATAAATGGCCTGTATTTTTCAATCATTAAAAGTATAAACCATCTTGATATTTGATAGATTGAATGAGCATACAGAAGAAAGTTGCTATGACATATTTCCAAAACTAACTGATACTTGGAAAGTCCAAAACAGATGTCATTTTAGGTTCTAATATACTGAAGTGAAGATCTAATGTTTGTGACTCCAAAATGTAGATCAGCTAGTGTAATTCATAACTTAAGAGATTTTAGGTGCTAAAAGAAAAATTATTTTAAGATAAGACTGAATGGGCAAGTTTCAAATTTAAGAGCTTGGTTTTTTTTTTCATGCTAAAATTATGGTTTTTAGTACTGTTAGAAAATGTTTTGAGCATTCAATAGAAACCTTATTTGTAGTTTCTATTATTTTTAATTAGTGAGGCAAGGAATTTATCCAGGAGTTTTAAAACCATCTATACATGAAAATCCTAATTTTTACCTTCTTCCATATTTTTATTTGTCACTAATGTAAAGTGAAAAGCCTTTTTAGGATATTTTAATGATAATGCTTATCCTATTTATATTGTTTAAATTTTAAAACAAAATGTTTTTATTAAACATGCCGATTAAAAGAATTATAATTAGCAATTTTCAAATTTGGGGTAAATTTATTTTTAAGAGCAGTGCAAGGTTTTTCATACCATAAAGTTGGGAGTAAATTCCTGCATTAAGAAAAGTAGTTGCAAGTGTTAAGAATTTATGTGGAAATATATAGTTACTCAAAATTTTACCGTGTTTAACTGAATTAACATGACCTGCCTTTTTTAGAATTAACAGTCCAGGGCAGAAAAATTAGGATTTTTACATTGAAGGTTATTTATTTAAAGTGTATTAATATTATGAATTATTTCATAGCAATGATGAATTATTTAATTTTTGCTATTCACTTTACAGTGAAACAAAAGTTTGGATAATGGTACCAAAATTATTTCAGCTGTTAGATGAAACAATTTATCATTTGCACTATTTTACGTCTTAAACAAAATATTCAGACATCGCATTTCTAATAATATTTAAGATGGATGAAGGAATAGATATTTTTAGATGAGTAACTCATGTCTATAAATTGCTACTGTGCCTGTCATACAGGTTACTACTGCTCATGAAATTTGAGATGGTTGGCCATTAGCAATACTTAGCACCACCTCGTCAACCTGTTATTTTAGATGGATATTTTTTTTTTATCCTATGCCAGATCTTCTCTACCATAGTCTGTCTCGAAGCCCAATATAGTCTGGAAATCAAAACATGAACTGTACACCATCAGCAGCATTACGATCCATTATATCACTAAAATGAGGACAAAAATCGAGATGATCTCCAGTCAAATCTATGCCACAGTGAGTTGAGAGTGCCAAACCAATTCATAGTGCTTTGGTAGGTAATTATTCCAGTATGTGAAAACAGGCAACCCCACACACCCTGGGCTAATCTTACACAAAATGCATTGCATACCAGGAACTCCATACTTTTCGTCTAGTAGATTACATTTATAAATCTTAAATGTAAATCTGTGTTTAAACCTTTGCGCAAAAATTGCCTTTGAATAAATAGCTTATATTAAAATTAATAGCAAATTTTAAACTAAATATTAACTATCTAATTTCATTAATTTTAACTAATGAAGTATTTTACTGAATTTACAATTAGGTAATTTGAAAAGATGAAAGAATGACAAAAATTCAACAGGTCACCTTTCCTTACCAGTACTACAAATTAGGAAACAGATTTGCCTCTTAATGTTTAATTATGCTCTGCTGTTTTGATGACTGCCACTGGCTGACAAACTTGCCTCAGGCAAATAGGGTATCAAAAGGAATGTATACTAGTAGAGCCTTGATATTTTCTATAATATTTAGTCTTCTGGGAGATAGAAAGTTATAATTCTACATTTAGCAAATAATAGTTTGTGCAGTTCCTATGAGAACGAAACTGCCCTTTGGGTTGTCCTTTTCTTAATTAAATAGCATGTTAAGGAAATGTAGGGCAATTTGTTTTATTTCATTAATTTTAAATTGGGCCCACAAAACACGGGTGACAAACATTTGACACCTGCTTTCAATGACAACAGATACTGGTTAGTAAGCAATTGTCATCTCTGAATACTATTATCAGTTGGAAATAAATAACTTCAAGTTTTAAACGGGTCATTCTTACAGAAAACAAAGTTAAGTGCAAAACTAGAAGCAAAATTTAAAAATTATTTGTATCCTGTTTTAGGTTATTTCACTTCCAATATTAAACTTAAAAAAGAAAATTTAAAGTTAATTCAATTCATGACTGAAATAAAAAATAACGATTTATACTGGCACATCTTGATAGAAAAGATTTCAATTCCCACATTGACATGGAATTAAATACTTAATTAGAAAAATATAACTATATTAAGTATTTTCAATTTGATTTTAAGCATATAAGGAGTAAAATACATGGAATGATTTTAATGGAAATAATTTTAATGTATCTAATTCGAAGGTATTACAATATTTCAGGAGGTTTAGAAATCAATAGACAAAACAAACACATTCTAGGTTTACACTATATAATAGAGATAAAAAAACATGGCACTTTTCTTAATGCTGTATGTGAAGTAATGGAAAGATCAACACGAAGATAAGGTTTTACAAGATGAGTCGGTATCAATTAGCAGTGATTCGGTTCTATTGACAGTTCCTTCAACGCAATACGATACAAGATTAAACGGACCTGTGGGCTATAAGGTTTAAGAAAACCTCAGAGCACATGCCCAGCAGCAAAATCCATAGAGGAATGACAATCATAAACCAACTTAATTTATGATAGTACTGAAGTCTTATGCACAGAAGTATCTGGAATGTCACTTTCAGGAGAACACAAAACAAATACCAAAATTTACTCGTCAAGGGCACATAGAAACGATCGTGCCCACTTCTGCAATGTGATATTATTCTAAAAGAAATATATAGAAGCAGTTTAAAATCAAATATCCACATTGGTATGAATATTATAAACCAATCCCATTCTGTTTCATCATCAAGTCGAAGAGTCAATAGTATTAGAAAAATTGCAAACAGAAACCATGTTAACAACGCTCTGTGCAGCACAGCCATGATTAGGTATTTTCTATGTTTCCACTTTGAAAGTCAACATTTTTTTTAACACGATATATCCTTTGATGCACTACATTTTTCAGAAGAAATAGAAGGGTTACTCGGCTTTCCTTTTTTTACACTTAAATGTTGCTGTAGCAGAAATAGTTTGAAATGAAAACTGAAAACATAAACATTACCTTCGCAGTTACAGTGTTATATAAATTAACTGTATTCTTAAAACCATCTTTTCTTAAAACTCGAAGGAATTATTATTTAAAATGCCTCTGATACATTTTCTTTCAAAATTATTTGTTTTCCCTTGTTATGCTTCACAAGAGTCAATAATACAAATTCATTTATAAATTAATACTTTATTTTTACAATCCAAATGAACTGAAGAGGAGTTTCAACAATCAGCGAATGACTCATATTTCTAGCTTGGGGATAGGTTTTGTCAGCTGGTGTTGTACAGTTTCATGTCAAAATTAAATGAGTACAAGTGTGTGTTGAGAGGGGAGCTGTTAATTTTGCTTTGTGGAATATACAATCAAAATTGGATAAAAATTATTTCAAGTGACAGTGACATTTAATCCATATCATTGACGTGCTTGCTTTAATGATTTAGGTCATGCGAACCGATATTGGGGTAAGTAACAGTATTAAATTTGTAAACATTATCAGTAATTATCTACCTACAACCATTTCTTGAATGTTAAAAAATATTTTTCATCAAAGCATAAATGCAGAATATCATGTTTTCCATTCCGTATGGTACCGATTGTAGTGCACTTGCACTTAATATGTGCATTTACGAGCTTTGCTGTTTGGTTTGATTTGAGTATCAGTGAGTTAGTTTTTATACACGTAGCAGAGAAACATAAAAGTCTCAATTTTGTTTCATATTTCTAATCGTAATATAAAAACATGTTTTTTTTTCTTCTGGATATTTTTGCTGTTTGCATTTTGTCTTGCCGAGGGCTAAAACTTAAGCCGGACAAAAAGCAGTACGACTTAAAAAATAAATTCTGTAAATAATTTGATGTTGAATATTCGGTATTGATGGACAATCCTAAAGTATATAGTATAAGTTTCAAATTCTGACAAATTTAGATTAAGATTTTTACTATCATTAAGCTTCTTCGTGTAGGTAGTATAGAAAATAAATCGATGATTTGTTTTCGTTCACCTGTTTTAGTATGTGTTTGAACTTTTTTAGTTTCTTTTATTAATCCAAACAACAGTTATAGCGGAGTTCTAAATCCATTTTTAATTATTAAAACATTAAATTTGAGCTTCAAACATGCCGTAGTAAATATTCTTTGGTTTTATCCCTTTAAAACAACTTGTATAGTTATTTGTTTAGTATACTATAGGAAATGAGTATCTCTATATTTGGCTTTAAAGTCAGTTAAATTTATTGACTAATCTATGTATATGACATTACTACGTTATTGTAAAATTTTTAAGTAATGTTTCTTAAAACAGCCATTAATCTATCACTTTGAGCAAAAAAGTTTATTAATCTCACTTCAAATAAAAGCCTGAACTTAAATATATGTTAGTATATCGTGGAGTGAAAACCCTGTTTTGTGTAAAATGCATAGGTACAAGATGGATTAAAAACACAAGACATCAGAAAATGCATTTGAACCCTGATTTAACATTTCATAAGGAACCGTTATTTTTAAACATTATTTTGAGAAATTTGTAAAAACTGGGGGATACCAATATAACACATAAAACTGAAATGAGTAAAGCATGAATGTTAAGTTGATTTACCTTTAATCACTATACAAATTCATATATGCTATATATATAATATGAAATGCTTTTTTTTCTTTACAAAATAATGAACACAATTTCAATTCATTCTTATTGCTTTATTCTGCTTGTTAATATCTGTCCTGTAAGTGGTCACATTGTGTCTGAATGTGCCGTAATTGGATTCAGCAAACTGCTTCAATTCTTACTTAAATTAAGTTTAGTTAATATTTTTCATTGAGACTGATATAATTTGTATAATTGAGGTTGCTAAAATGAGTTTTCATTATTCAAATTACTGATAAAATTAATATAATTTGCCATGAATTCTTTTATATACCAACAAAAATTCCAACTTTATATCGTGATAGAAATATGCTTGGAGACTCCAAAAAGTTGTGAAGAAAGTTTATACATTTGTAAGCTTGTGTAGTAAATAGAAGATTCAGAAAGGCAATAATTTTCATAATTTACTGGCTGTATTTACTATTTTCAACAGATATTTTTATGTTAGTTTTTGCTATGCAAGTGCTAATTATTCGAACTTGTGGCTTTAAGTGCATTCGAAAGTAGGAACCATTACAAACTTTCATGCCTTGACCTGGATTCGAACCTAGAGTATGGTGAACGAAGAACCAGACTGCAAACCACTTGGCTATCAAGCCTGTTTCGTTTTCAGTTGTTCTAGGTTTTTTACAGGACAGTAGTAGCCAGGCTGGAAAAATAGCAGATTAGCAACCAGAAGATTTCGAGTTTGTAACAAGATCAAACTATAGACTCGTGTACATGGGGGCTGGTGCATGTAAAATCTGTTGCGGTATCAAATGTCATCACCGTGGCATAGTATGGAAGTTTGGAGTGCAGATTTGGACCATTATCTGAGCATGTTTCAAAATTATGAGGCGTTGTCCTCGGATCTTAGTCTTTGGGATTGATGCTGGATCGTCTTCAATAGCCTGTTGTGTTGCTTTAGTGTGACATTAATTGAACTAACTTCCTAGACTTTTTACGTATTAAAGAATATAAGATGCATGTTACCTAAACTATTAAAAGAAAGTTCCCTTTATTCATATTTCAATCCATTTGTTATTTTTTACTGTGAATTTTTATAACAATGTATCTTAAAAATTGATGTATTGCTTTTAAATTTAAATTTTAAAAGAGTTAATTGTGATTCATCCCAGGCACAAACCATCAGTATTTTGATTCAGGAGGTTTGATGATAGGGTCTATAAATTTACAGATATATATTGCTTAATGCATTTTATACCTTAGTGTGTCAAAATGTATGTATATTTACTTTCTATACATTGTTGCACAGGTTTATTAAAAATATTTAAAATTTAAAAAATGTATTACACACATCATTACACTTGGACATTTCCCAGGATTGGGACTTTACCTTTGCATGCCAACCACCAGTTGAGTAATGACTAGCACAGTGATTTAATATGTACATGCCGGCACATCAGTCTGAAAAAAATATCCACCGATTCCATGGTACTAGCAACACTTTTCCTTTCCTTCCTACTTGCTTTTTCATTCATTCAAAAAAAAAATTTGATATTGAGCAAAAAACTGAGTAGTCAGAAAAGTGTCTGCTAGTTGTAAAATTTTATATGGTTTTAAAAGAAGAGTATTTTAATTGTGCAATTCTATTCAGTGGAAGAGCCGGAAAGCAGTTGCTTTTTCGTAGCAAATATTTCACTGAAAAAATAGTGTGTTTAGAAAAACAATGAAAAAATATGAACAAAATTGTTTTGTGAGGTATTTCTTTTTTGCGATTCAACAAGGTTTTCGCCCGATTTTGCTTCAGAAATGAGTTTTGCGAAAAGAGCTTTGAAAGCGGAATGGGGAGTGTGAATCTGGAAACATTGCGCATGCTCGCCAAATTTGAGTTCCACGGAGAGACCTTCATCTTTCCTGACCTTGCACTCACGTTTGGCGCAGTAATTGGCAAATAAACTCGCCAATTTTTTTTTTCTCCGGTCAAGTAATGGAAATGCCGACATCAGGGAAGGAAATTTTCTGCTTTTCTCTTCCCATCCTGAATCTAGGAGTTGTTATTCTTGGTTCCAACATACTCGGTGTGTTTGTTTCTTCCGTCTGTCAAAACTTATAGTATTCCACGGGTCGGTTCGTTGACCCTCGAAAACACGCACGGATCGATTTACCCGGAGTATTTCCGTTTTTATCATTCACATCAATTGTAGTTTTTTTTGCGATTTTCTGTTTAATTGGTGTTGTGTGTGTGTGTGTGTGTGTGTGTGCTGCTCTGTCGAATGAATTCGGTAAGTAGATTTAATTTATGGGAAATGCTCTCTCGATGTGATTTCCGTGTTTTTCTTTTTTTTGCTTTCTAGATCCCGATTTGATCGTGCACGTAGTAGTTTTAGGAAACAAGTCTAGACCGCAAGAGTAACTTACTGTTTGTTTTCTTATGAAATGTGTAACTGTCTACTGGACGGTCGGGTCAGGCACCTTTTCCGGGGATGCAAATATTTATTCGAACAATTGGCAGAGTGTACGCGTTTTATGTATATATAGTTCTGTAGACGTTGTGTTAGTTTTTATCAATTGTCTCTCAGTTTCTTGTTTCTATGTTCAAATTCATTTTGGAAAAAAAAAAAAAATTTAATTTGAAATAATTGATATTTTTTGAAACGTCGAACGTTTTACTTGATCAAACTGATCAATTTTTATCTGTCAAGGAGAGAATAACACTTTCAGTTTTGATTCATAAAAGTTTTGCCCATTCTAAATTTCGTTACTGGAAACCACAATTTGAGTAACTTGTATGTTTCAAACTAAATTTTTTAATTTTTAAAAATGTTTCTTTTTAATCATAGACACACATAAAAGTGGACAGAACAGCAGCATGTGATATGAATCCATAAAAAGTGAATAGTCAATCACTGAAATATAGGGTTTGATATGCCACTCTTAATCAAACTCCGTCGCCTACGCTCGCAAATCCGCTTTTTTAATTTTGACACTTAATAAACCCCAAACTCATAGCTGCATCGGAAAAAAAAATCTTCAAAATTGTCCAGGGATCACGATGATGAACAAACCATGTTAATTTCGTAATTTTCTGATCCGCTCTTTCTCGGGAAACCGTGTAAGAATCGAGCAAAAATCCCCAGTTTTCAATCTTGCGGCGGCGGTAATTTTTTTAATTTTGAGATATTTAACATACTCAATGGATTTAACCGGCTAGTGGACATTAACAGTAATGCATATTAAATGCTAGTCCAAAAGCTTCCAAATCTAATTAAGGTTATGCGAGGTGAAATTTCGGTATTTAGGGAACCACTTTACCTTTTGGGGATCCAACTAGATTCTTCATAATAGAGTGATTGCACCTGAAATTAAAAAATAAATTCAAATTTCATGTTCGATAGAAGAAATATTCCTCAATATTTGTTTCAATTGCGTAGGTATTCGATGAATGTTAACTATTGATCTGGAGCTGACGTGTAAAGAAAATGTGAATGAATCGAGTAAAATTGAACTAGATTTGGATTGAGACTAACCTCTCTCACTCTTCCCTGTTTATCCAAAGAAGCTACTGCCGTCTGTTGTTTTGTAGCTGATATGGATCTGTTTGTACCTGGATTTAGTCTGTTTGAAAATAATCCCCCCAGATTTCCAAGAAGTTCAATATTTTTCTTTTTTGGTAAACAAATTGTATCAAATAAGTATTTTTCTCGAAACCTGAAACACATCCCCAATCAATAATACTTTCTGGTTGGAGTCAGGATCAGTGCATGGATATGTAAGCGTGCTGCTGCGATTGATTTGGTGTAGAGGGGGCTGGTGCACCTTGAATCTGTCGTGGCCAAAAGTCCTCACGTTGAGTTGGTGTGGATGTTTGGTGAGTGGGGTGCCTCGTCATCTGGCCGTGGTTCAAAATGATGTGGTTTATCCTCGGATCTTTACCTTAAAGCAGTGGTCCCCAACCCCCGGGCCGCGGACCGGTACCGGTCCGTGTATCAAATGGTGCCGGGCCGCCCAAGGAACATTAAATTGTTTCCATTTTATTTACTGTGGTGTATTTCTCTCGGGTGTGTGCGATTCTTATCAATGAAATGTCCACTCAAATTAGGAGGCGGTAAATCAGAACTTGAAATTTGTTGTTACTAGAGCTTCAATTATGATATCTGAATTCTGTATGTCTCTATTTTACAATTTTGACAACTGTTTTCAAGTTGGCAGACAAAGTAGCTGCATTTAAATCTAAACTGAAGTTGTGGGGACGGCGCGTGAACAGAGGCATTTTGGACCTGTTTCAGACATTAGTGGGAATTTTAGGCGAGACTGAGCCTAAACATTCATTCTCCCAGTTGGTGCACGATCACCTGTCTTTGCTTTTAAAAGAGTTCGAGCGTTACTTCCCAACCACAAAAGACCCACGAACTAGTAAAGAATGGATCCGCGACCCATTTTAAACAAATCAGTTGAATCTAGTATGTCTGTGCAAGAAGAAGATCAACTGCTGGAGATTGCAAATGAAGGCGGCCTTAAAACTACGTTCGAGACAACAACTCTGTCGGTGTTCTGGATTAAAGTCATAGCGGAATGCCCTGAGATTGCCAACGCAGTACTTAAATCCCTATTGCCATTTCCGACGACCTATCTGTGTGAAGCGGGGTTTTCTGCAGTGACAGCAACCAAAACAAAACAACGGAATAAACTGGACGTACGCAACACACTTCGGATGTCATTGTCTCCTATTACCCCCAGATGAAACCGTCTCGTTGCAAAGAAACAAGCTCAGGGTTCTCGTTGATTTAGCGTTCTTGTGAGTTAAAATGTCAAATCACTTTTATATTCATTTTTTGGTGTAACTGTATTTTATTTTGAAGGCATGTTTAAAGACAATTAAATTAAAATTGTTGACTCAAAACAATCTAAAATATAAACAATCGACCAATCTGGCTCTAAAGGAACGTAATTAAAATTACTAAATACACGCTATGTGAAAACAAAATCACTGGTCCATAACGGGTTTATACAGGAGGAAGGTTTATTTGTGGCGTGCTACTGCCAACAGAACTTTCCAATGATCGAAACATTTTCCAAATGGCTCTGTTAAAGCGACTGTCACGACAGCCGTGCGCCGGAGAAGGGAGAATTTAGATCATTAATTATTTTTATTTGCTATATACTACTAACCTATCTATACATAGCCAACTAATAAAGTAGTTTATATTATATTAATGCTCTTTTATTACGTTTTTTAAATGTGCTCCTGAAATATAACCTGTGCACCTAATTTAAAACTTAGGTGCACAAGGTGCACCTGTATTTAAAAAATATATTTCGAGGCCTGCTTTAGTGCAATAGCCCATCTGTGTATTGCTTTAGTGCAATAGTCCATCTAGTTACTTTAAATTCAACTACCTTCCTTCATCGAAACGGCAGAATAACAACTTCCGCTTTGAAAAGTGCATTTAAAAACCGATCTAATTTTTTTCTGCTGAGATTGAAAGCGCCTTCCTTTAAATATATATAAAATTAACATTTTTAAGGAAATTAAAATTTAAAGATGCACATGGTATCTATTAGTTTTAGAAACTTGACAAATTGGTTTTAGAAAAGATTTGTCATCTGTACAACCTTTTGTAGATTAAAATATTTATGAGAATTTGTAGATTATTCCACACGCGTCGTTTCATTATGTGTTTTGTGTTAAATAACAAAATTCGTTTGCTAGTAGAGTAAGATTATGTAATGAAGAATTAAATCTTATATTGAACACAAGCAACTGGTAGTTATTTCTAGTATTAATGTGATGGAAGAAAGTTTATCCACTTTGCAGTGTTGTAACCGTAACTATAATCAATTCTTTCGATACTTGCTTGTCTCTGAAAGTTCATATGTTCTCTGAAACAAGAATTTAGTTTTCCTTACTTTAAATTCTAAGTGAAACGGCAGACTAGCTGAAGCAGAGAAAACCCTTTATCGGCTTTTTAATATCGAATTTTTGAAAAATAATAAATGTTTCGGGTTAAGTTAATGCCAGAATATCTTGGAAGCGTGTTTGATGCTGAACGAAATTCTTGTTTCAGTCTCATTTCAGTGTTTTACCTTTTGTGGGATTCATGTTTCTTTTCAAAAAATTTTTGAAATATCTTTTAAAATGGAGCTTAGGAAGAATTTGGTTCATAAAAATAACACAACATCCCATTTCTTTGTTGTCTTTTCCCTGTAGATCTTTGTTTACTCATCAAACAAATCAGCCCAGTGTTTGTCTTTCGCAATCAAATTTTCTCACCACGCCAGAGAGCGCATTAAACTCGGCATTGAACCGAAATGGATGCGAGAAGAAAAATTTAGAGCGAGACTGAAAAAACTATTAACTCATTTCTTTGTTACATTTTCCTACTTTCACTCGAAAATGGAACTCGCATTGGGCATGCGCAAGTTTTCCAATGGACGTTACAGCTTTTAGACTGCATAGCAAGGTGTTGAAATCTCCGTCGCGAGCGTATGCAATGAATGATAGCTGCTCTATTTTGTTTGTAATTTGATAATAGCTGCCCTAAATTGTAATAATAGGTAATCGCTTCGATCGGACTTAAGGACTGGATCACGGCACTTTCCCGTGATTCAGACGGCAAGTAACTTAAAAACAGGTTCTCTACAACTGGTTCAGAAAACAAAGGATTTACACCTCAGTTCCAGGATTGTGATGAAAGACTACAATATCCGTCAGTGGGAAGTATGCGACACTGAAGGCGAACTCAGTTCAATTAAGGAAGAAATTTAGTGTGTGAAGTGAATTCGTAAAGGATTAAATAGTAGGCTGATGATTTATAACAGACCTTATTCATCCCTACGCTTAGCATTCTTGGGCTATTCGTACAGTTTATAACCACTGTACTCAAACGAGCTGAAGACATCAAGAGCAGAAGCAACTACTAGATTGCAATCGAAACTTTCTTGGGTGAGATTAAAGAAAAGGGGTTATAATTCGAAAGATGTTCTTCACATCAGTTTGAATCGTTTAGTTGGCAACGTACTTATTCCAGCTTGACAATGAATAACTTCACAGTGGTGTCTTGTGTTTGGGGGCAGCTTGGTCAAATGTTGTCCCTTGTGCCATCAACCCAAAACCAACCTATTCCAGCCGACCAAACTATAAAAATTGAATATAAGCTATCACACTAGATTGCGGAAAAGCCTTTCTAAAATTAGATTTTGCTTTGAAAAAGTGAACTTTTTACAGCAACTAGTTGCTACGACTGATACAATTATACAATGATAATGTGGGGGGTCTTCTCCAGCAGCCTGCGAGCAAGTAGGCGGCGCAGGTTCCTGTGATGTATTCTGGTGTATTTTTTCTGTGCTCGTAAAACTTTCCTTGTGTGTATGTCCATTATTTGACTTGAGTTAGGCGCAGTTCGGCCAAATACAGCCCTTGCGCCATAAAATCCACCCAATCAACTATTTATGCTTATGTATATGATTAGCATTATAAAAGAAAACATTTGGAAATTCGTTTCCTTTGGAGGACTCTTTTCTCCTACTATTATTCACAGGTACTGATTCTACAGGTCCTCTTGGATAACAGATTGTTGTGCACTGGATAGTGTGGATTGTTTCGCTTAAATTAGCCTACAGTGAAACAAAAATATAATTAATCCATTGAGCGTCATAAGATCTCCGGGTAGAGTAGTATCGCTTCTACCCTGCATGGATAAATTACCACATCTATTGGGTTGAAAGAATCCTGGAAAAGATTCAATTGGTCAAGGTGGTGAATATGGCTTCTCGTAGGACTTAATGGCCGAGAGTGACAAGCCAAACCAAAAATGTTCTGCTTTATTGAAAAGGTTAACACATAGTTAAGACCGTTTTCAGATTTCCACGACAGATTTACATCCCTTTACTTTCCCCAACACAGCACTGCATATTTGTCAAGTCCCAAAAAGTACACATTAATATCGGGTCGGGCCATCTTTAGCACGCTTTCGGCGTGGCATTGTCTGGTTTTATAAAATGTTCCAACACGTTTATTTTTTTTGCCAGATGTACGTTTACATTTTGTTAAGATCTGTTTCTTGTAGGCAGAGGAGAATTACTCCATAGATGCTTCTCTAAAAAACTACACCCTCCATGGGATATATGTCAGGATTTGGGGGTGGCCAAAACAAGTGTGCGAATGATGACCCTTGCTCCTCGAACCAGTCTTTCACAATTTTAATGTATGCATTCTGGCATTGTCATCCAGGAATATACTATTGCCTTCGAGGAAGAAATATTCATTCGATGGATTAGTTGGTCATTCAGTATTCTCAGATGACTTCATTTTATTGCTGAAAAGGGTTGTTGAGTGTCTAGAACGGTTGCAACCCCAGATCACCCAATCACACTACTACGGGAGACCTGTACAGTGGGTACAATACACGAGAGTCCAATGCTTTATGCGGCGGTTCTCTTTTAACATTGATGCGTCTATCATATTGTAAGAGTTAATCATGTGGTCCAATGAGTTCAGATACTCCACCACTGCTTTGCCGTTCAATTTTTATATACCTTGCGAATCGGAGTCTTCGATTTGTCTCACTAACCAATGATTTCCTTTCAGCTACACAGCTGTTAATCCTACTATTTTGAGGGCGCGTTTCATCGTGCGAATGGAAATGGTATTGCTTCTACTATTGAACATAGGTGTGAGTTCTATGGTCTACCTTTTGGCGATTAGATGTCACTAAGCGTTTTAGTAAAGGCGGGTTTACACGCTACGATAAATCGTTACGATGTGATTGGCAAATTTATTGTTCCAATAAATCGAAAGTGTGAGTATTGTTTACACGCTACGATAAATCGTAACAATTTCTTGTCAAATATTCGTTGTCGACCTCTAAATAAGCTTTAGCCATGGAGGAAGTAGTGTTGTTGTTATATATCGGTTGTTTAGCGAGAAAAGTGAAAAAGTCTTGCAGAGTCCTGGTTGTTCAAAAAATGCAGAAGGTCGAAGTACCACAAAGTAGGTTTATAGATGTCATCCGCACCTCTCCCGGATTTTGCCGAATTGTTAACTTTTGACAGTTCTTTCTTATAAACTGTACGCAATGCATTAATTTTTTTCACAACAATGTTTCTGTCTGCCGACGGATCCAATTCCTTGCATTTTTTAACGAGCTCTGTATAAGCAAGGTCTTTTTTATTCCTGTCGGAGTATTCTTTGCTCTTAACGAGCCACAAGCAGGTAAAACTCCGATAAAGTTCAATGAATTCACTCAAGAACTCTCGAGAAGTTTGTTTAACTGCCATGATTCGAATAAAAACAACAGTTAATCAAAGAACGAACTATAAGACACAATGATTTCTGATGCAGATGCAAGTGCAAACTGAGTCAAATCGTAGCGAGAAATGGCTGCCACTTGTTTACACGTTCCAACATATCGTTACGATTCGCAGAAATTGATGCCGGCCGGCATCAACCATCCAATCCAATTCATCGCTACAATGTCCTGTTTACACCCTACGATAAATCGAAACAATTCGATCGTTACGATAAATTGCTACAATTTATCGTAGCGTGTAAGCCGGCCTTAATCATTGGGGGTCACGATTATTTAGGACTTTTCAACCCTACTTTTTTCACTTAGTTTGTGGTTCACTCATCTTTTCAATACTTAACCTTTAGACTACGGCCAGTACAGCAGTTGTACCTTGAAAGTTATACGAATCGTGCCGAGAAATAATCGCTCCAGTTATGTCTCTAGCCGTAGTCAAAAGGTTAATAATATGCCGGGCAGTTCGTATTCTGACCCCTGTGATTTCATCAATCTGCCCATGACAAGGCGTATAGTTTGGCTCTTTTTAAAGTCTGCAACACCTTTTCCGCAACCACATACAACGTCTTCAGCCATGCCTGCTTTGAAAGTAACAGCTACCCGTTGGTCCAATTCCATTCGAAGGTAATATGGCATGCAGATGTTTGCAAATTTTCAAAATATAAACCAATTGTTCACTCCTCAGTATTGGCATGTTTAAATTTGCACTTTTAGATTTGCCACTTTTTTTGACCACGTAGTGTGTACAATTATCTTAAAAATGTGTCAACATTTGGGTTTAGTCTGTCATATAACAATTATACAATTGAAAGGCACCGGTCAACTTAGTAATATGACACAGAATGAAAATTCCGCAATGAAGACAACTAAAAACTAAACATTCAAGAGAATGAAAAGAATTATTCGAATGTGTGCGTGATTTAAAGTTTAAGGTAATATAACCTCATGAATAGTGGCTAAACCTTTAGAATTTTTTATAACTTGTAAAATTGCGAATATGAAAATTTTGAAGAATGGGTTATGGTTGCCCAAAGCCCTTCAATAATACTAAACGCCCAATTAAAAAGTCAAGCTTTAAATTACTTAGAATAAATAGCTTAATGAGATTGGGCAACGTTACAGGGATAATGACTGCAGGACAAGTGTAGCAGAGCGCGAAAATGGGGGACTTTCATTTGACGCCAATGGTTCTTGGCTCTTACTCAGAAATTGACTACAGGTGAGTACTTCCTGCCATTAGAAGATCGTAATGAATTCGTGCCTCGAATGGGATGCGTGTTGACGTTAAGATATGGGTTTCTAGGTTTCCTTTCGGTCAAGGGAAAGTAGCCAAGCGATCGATCTGTCTGTCGCACGGGTGGCTTGTCTTTCGTTCCGCAGTCTGCACAGAATGTGCCACTTGAAAGGGTGGTGAATTTCCCGACCACTTCACCTGCCTTTGCCAAGAGACTACTTGTCGCTTTTCATGTCAATAAAGGACTTTGGTCAACTGAAGTAGTTTAATGCAGTGTATGTTTTTGTAGAGATTGGGAGTATTCAGTACACAAACGTACTCGATAGGGTCAGGTAGGGTAAAATAGGTAGCTTTCAAAAATAAATATATATTAAATACAAAAAGCTATATTTTTGTAAATGTTTTGTTAGATTTATATATTATAGGTGTCAGTCATCATTTCTAATGCAGAATTAAATATTTTCTACTGAAATTTTATTCTTGATGGCCATTTTGATGTTTGTTGATCTGGTTGTTTGATAGGGAAAGTGAAAAAAACTTTGGATTTAAAGTATACAAGAGATAAGTTTCTGAATATTTATGTATATTATTTTATAAAACTCTTATTCATGATTGACTTTCTTTAATTTTGTGGCAAAATTCTGATAAATAAATATTTTAGAACAAAATAACCCACGTGGGGTAAAATAGTTATATTTTTAGGCTTAGCAAAACATAAACACATTCAATTTCCTAACTTTTTATTATTTTGAGATACTTTTTTCTCAAAGTAATATCAAATTCAAATTATTTTTTCAACATCTATTAATTTATAATTAAATTAATTTTAAAATATTAATAACTTTTAATTACTCATCAAAATTAGTGATTTTTTTACTTAGATTCCAAATATGTTCTAATGTTTAAAAATCGTAATTTCCCAGAAAATGCCTAGAACTTATAAGAGGAAGACTATTACTAATTACAGTCAAGGAGAACTGCAGAAGGCAGTTGAAGAAATACACAATAAGAAGTGCAGCATTTACAGCATAGCTAAAAAGTATCACATTCCATATTATACACTGAGAAGATGGGCAGTAAAACCTCCTTCATACAAAGGTTCTGGTAGAGCAACTCTTTTCACTAAAGTGGAAGAGTAGTTTCTTGTTCGTGCAATGCAATTTACAGCTTCTTGAGGATATCCCTTTGATCGAAATGATCTTATCGAAATGGTTCAAGGTTATTTAGAATCATCAGGGAAAGTGAATCTTTTCCCAAATAACTTTCCTGGCCCCAATTGGAAAATACATTTTGAGACATTTTGGGGAAAAGAATTGGGAAAGCGCAAGCCTGAAATATTGTCTAAGTCACGGGCTAAGAGTCTCACAAAAGAAATTATTGAGAAGTTTTTCGAAAAGTCTGAAAGCATCCTTAATGAGCATAAACTGTGCGATCAACCTCATAAAATTTTTAATGCTGATGAGACAGGGCTAACTACTAATCCAGTTGCAAATAAAGTTAATGTGGATAAGAAATTTCGAAATGCCTCACAAGTAATAAATCAGTGACTGGAATCCATTAGAGACTTTTAGGAGAAAAAATCAATCGAGACATTAAATTGAAAAAAGCCTAGCGAAGAAAAAGATTCTAAACCCCAAAATTTCTTTAGAAGAGGAATGCTTTACTTCATCAAAGAGCATTAGTGATAACCCAACCTTAAAAATCGGAAAGTAGGTTGAAGTGAATTTTCCTGGAAAAACAATGTTTCAGACATTTGTTGGAGTAATAATTTCTAAAAGTAGCCAGGACTATACTGTCAAATTTGCCAAAAAAAAGTGGAAATTCATACATTATTTTCCCAGAAAATGAAGACATATCTGAGGTTGATGTGTCCCAAATTGTGAGAGTCCTGTGTGATCCACTGATGGACCACAGAGGGCACTATAGTATTTTCTCTTAAATATATATGTGTACATTATTTAAAAACTTAAAATTAGCTTTCTTTAAACTTAGTGTGCAATATTAGATCTCAATAAAGAATAAAGCAAAATTTAAATGACTATACTTATTTTACCCCACACATTACTTATTTTACCCCACGGTATGGGGTAAAATAGGTAATTGACAACATGTTTTAAAACAGCATTATAATTACTAATTTGTAATTTTTTTGCTAAATTTGTTTATAAAATGTAGAGAGGAATATTAAGTTGCATATTTGATACAATTTTTTTGCAAAAGTAACTAATATATTTTTTGCAAATAAGGTATAAATGAAAAAGCACCTCTTTTTATAACTGTTTTACCCCACCTGACCCTACTTGAAAGTATTCGTTCTGATCGATGCTTTCAAATGCAGTCGTATTCATCCAAAGTATTCGAGTACCGGAAACTCAAATTCCAAAGTTTTTGATTTACAAAGTTATTCATCTAACTTTTTTTTAAAGAAGTCATGTATCGTTAAGTCGTTTTTTGAATGCATATTCGTTACTCGAATACCAAGTATTTGATTACATATACTCGATTCTGCACATCTCTAATTTGCCTTTTACATTTCTCAGTTGCACAAAAAGTATTTTAATAATTTTTAAACGGTTCTGAAGGACAAGGTTGAGACGTCACTGCACGTGATGCGTTTTGAATGAATATCGAACGAATAAGGATCTATTTTGGGTTGAGGCCACCGTGGGTCAGATTTGCCCCCTGTGCTAGTACAGGGTGGTAACAGAACCTGGAAAACCGGGAAATCAGGGAATTCTCAGGGAACTTTTTATTTCTGGAAAAATCAGGGAAAATTTCCAAATTTTACAAAAATCAGGGAAATTTTGACAATTTAAACAGCTACCATTATTGTTTGTCCTATTTAGAGATGCGCGATTACGAGTGCTTTTGAGAATAGGATAAATCGTATTCGCCGAAATTGTAATTCGAATAAAGAACCATAGCGTCGTAATTTTTTAACACCACGAAAACTGCCGTTTATTTCGCGGCTACAGCGTCTTGGTCGCCGTAAGGCTAGCGATTTAACTTGTGGGATACAATTTGAAATTTGTGTAACAAATGATGTTTTCTGTGTATTAAATTAATCATTTTGGTCTGCAATTGCATTTTTGTAGAATTTTTTTTATGTATATTTGCATTTGGTTTCAATGAATAGTATGACAATGCAGGGTCAGGTGTAAAAAGTTCATAATTAAAAATATTTTGCATTTTTTCTCCAGTTTATTCAATTGCAATTATAAGAGTTCCGTTACGGTTTCCAACCCTTACAATAGCAATTAAAATATCTGTAGAGCAATAATACAAAATATTTGTGGAGAATGATCCTTTTACACCCTCTGACCCTAAATATTTAAAAATAGTGTTGTGTGGATTCTGTATATTGTGTGGAAGTAATTTTCAGCGCTTTGGCCAGGTGGCGCGCGCTACTGTGAAGATTGCCTTCACACAGTGTAATAGTAAACAAAGAGAGAACTGAAGGATGACGCTATGAAAGGTTGTTGGCTGTATCGCTCTATGCTATTGTTATTGTTTTAAATAAATGATTTAAAAAGACAGTTCTCCGTTTCACTACCTCTCCAAGTGCACATTGAAAGTAACATGGAAGACAACAATTGATACCAATCACGGATCACGACATTTCTTAAGGGAATTGTTAAATCAGGGAAATTTTCGTGGGACAATCAGGGAAATCATGGAAATATCAGGGAACTTTTTTCAAGGATTTTGTTGCCACCCTGTAGTAGCCTCCTAGTTGTAGACGGCGCAGATCCGATTTCTGTGACTTACCCTTGGCGTATTTCTCTACTGAGTCAGTAAAACTGTATCCATTACTTCACATTGTCTTGTTTTTAGCGCAGCTTGGACAAATATGGCCATTGCGCCATAAATTCTAAAAATTCATTTGGTTATTGAAACTATCAACCAGGTGGCTACTATTGCTTGAATGTAGTCGCAAGGTTGTGTGTGGCTTTTTTGATTGTACGAGTGAAATGTATTGATTGTTGAGACCCGTTTGTATTGTTGAGTACATGCTTCAGATGGGTTGCGCATTTTGGACAGCTAACGCGTCGAAATTAATGTTGGCAAATATTCTCATGACCGTGATCTACTGAATAGTATTTTTGGGATGGGACGTGTCGTTCATTTTGCCGCCAGTGACATCATAATTGCGGTAACAATCCATCAACAGTTGTATCCTGTATTGACTAATACATCCATCGCAAATCGTGAAGTAAATGTGCTGCGTTACTTGTAACCAAAATTTCGATAAGATTTGTCGCCAAATTTCAAGTACTTCATTGGATTGGCGATGAGAAAATTCTGTACCAAAAAAGTTCGACTCTTCGGTTTAACATTTTACCGGGAGCCGCGGTAGCTACTAGCGCGTCTTTCTAGTAATGGCTCTTCGTTACGTGGACGATTCTATTTAGGACTGTGGGGAGGACAGGCGCCTCAATCCCATGTTAGTACTTTACGCAAGTCCAACTTGATCGGCTAATCGGATCACATGACCTAGATACGTATGTCATCAAGGTTTATAGTTGTTGGCGATTTATCTCTTCCTTTCTGCTTTCTTCTTTTCTTTTATGGGTGGGTAGAGGTGGGAGCCGAAAATTGTATCCTTTTATTATATAAGTTAATAATTATATAAGTTAGTGTTTTATGTATGCTTTTTGTTACATCAGAATGGTCCTAAGCCAGCGGTGGATACGACACCATCATCCTAAAGCAAAGGGGACGGCAGAGGGGCGGAAAAATATCAGCTGGTAGTGAGTTCAGGAGTGGTTCTTAGATTATTTATGTAAAATCAACGGAAGCTTGGAAAAATATGAAAAGGGTATTAAAAATTAGGAAAAGTAAATTTGAATGAAAAGGAATTAAATTGGAATTTTTTTAAAATAATTTGGAGGATCTAAAAATTTTTCCGCCAGCTGGGTTCGAACTCGGGAAGTCATCCTCCGCTGCCGACGCTAATCTGAAGGTGGGTGACTTCAGCCATTAGGCCAACGTTGCTTCACGAAAAGAAGCTCTTTAAAGTATAAGTACCCTTCCATCAATCATACATTCCATCAATCTGCTTTAAAAAATCATAGACACACAAAAAAAAGACTACCAGACAAGTAAATAATCATAGCTCACTGTAGATCAAATGATCAAAACAAGTTACGAAAGAATCAAACTGAAGAATCGATTCACTTATCACGAGTTTAATATCTACCGACCTCCCTACGGTCCTAAATAGAATCGTCCACGTAACGAAGAGCCATTACTAAAAAGACGCGCTAGTCGCGGTAGCTCAGTCAGTAGAGCGTCGGGCTCGCATCAGCAGGGTTGTGGGTTCTGTCCTCGGCGGAGCCTACAATTCTGATGATTGCGAGATCGGCGCTTCGACCTGGCTAAAGACCGTCGTGTTCACTAATGGTGACTGGGGCACGTTAAATAGGTCGTGGTCACAATGTCTCCCATGTTCCCATACCAAATCAATACCTCTGGGGGTACCTGATCAGGGGGTTATCGGCCTCTGATTGGGATCTAAATTACGATATGTGTGAGTGAATGGAAGTATGAAAGGGACCTTCCTGTAAAACGGATGTGTCATGTATGTCGAGCAAAAGTCGGACTTCCTCCCAATGGGGCTCAATAACATGGAAGGCGCACCCCCCTAGCCTGTTGCCGTCTTCGACGGGCCTGGCACTCCTCTGGTCTGCCAGTGTAGGCATAAGAAACAACAAACAAACACATTTTACCGGTATGTAGGCTTGCCGAGAAAGGTTTTGATGTCATGGTATTCATTTCACAACGAATATCATTTGTCCTTAAACAGCTCTAGATGTCTCATTTACCGTTTTTTTTGTTGAACGTTAGTCATTTTGGAACTTCGCATGTCTTTGACAGATGTGTTCATGCCGGGTATCTGCTCCGTAAGACTGAATTTTCCTGGCTGATGGATGGGCAGATAGCGACGGAGTTCGAGTCCACTTGCTCTGCCACTGAGACTCGGTCTATGTTGGGTATGCATTTATGATCACTTATCCCACCAACAAGGGTAGCTCAGTTGGTTTGTTCCGCCGAGTAGGCGGCGCAGGTTCTATTTCACAAGCGTACAGCGTAAGTGTCCGACAAGTTGACTCTGATTGGCTGGTATGATCATGTGCCTGTGACGTAAAGGTGTTTCATTTGGCTATTTATCTACGTTTTGGCGCAGATCTCTTTGACTGATAGGAACGGTTTTCGAAAGGTTTTAACATTTTGAACCGAAAATTGTATCCTTTTATTATATAAGTTAATAATTATATAAGTTAGTGTTTTATGTATGCTTTTTGTTACATCAGAATGGTCCTAAGCCAGCGGTGGATACGACACCATCATCCTAAAGCAAAGGGGACGGCAGAGGGGCGGGAAAATATCAGCTGGTAGTGAGTTCAGGAGTGGTTCTTAGATTATTTATGTAAAATCAACGGAAGCTTGGAAAAATATAAAAAGGGTATTAAAAATTAGGAAAAGTAATTTAGAATCAAAAGGAATTAAATTGGAATTGTTTTAAAATAATTTGGAGGATCTAAAAATATTTCCGCCAGTTGGGTTCGAATTCGGGAAGTCATCCTCCGCCGCTAACGCCAATCTGATGGTAAGTGACTTTAGCCATTTGGCCATCGATGCTTCACCAAGAGGAGCTCTTTAAAAGAAGAGTTCATTTTTGCCTCCCCTTATTATAAGTTGGCGAGAAATACTACTAACAACAACCATACAACATATATATATGAGGAGCCAATCAGAGTCAACTTGTCGGACACTTACGCTGTACGCTGAGGCGCTAGTTTCTATTTCCCTTTTCAGTTTTGGTTTTCCTTGTGTATATGTCCATTCGCTTGATTGATGCAGCTTGGTCACGTATGGTCCTTGCAACAAGAACCCAAACAACGGGAGATTCTAGTGACTTACCTTTTCTCACGTAACCGGATTTACACTTGTTATTTATTCATATTTTCTTGCTGGCAACACTTAAAATTTACTTTCAAGTTTCTAATTAATCATTTTTGTGATCCACTAGGGGGCTCCGCCCACTGCTCGTTTACGCTCGCCAACTCATCTGCGTGAGGAACATGCTCTGCCAACTAAGAAATATGAAATTTGTATGACCAACTTTTGATCGCATCCAATTTAATTATTAACCGATTTCAAAAATAATAGTACCGTAAGAAAGAGTACATTCTGAGGTATACTGCGATATTTAAAAAATTAAAAACTAATATAAATAAAATATAGATACGGCAGTTTTTAAAAAAAGTAAGAAAAATGTCTTGGATTTTTCCCGAATTTCAAAAAAATACTATCGAGAACCAAATTGAAATTTCAAAAAAAAAAAAAACTCGACGAGCTGCAAAAATTTACGTTCAGAGGTACTCTTTAAAAAAAACTCACGACTGAAGACTGAAAATTTGTATGTGTTTTGCTCACTCGCGGAAGAAATTTAGCTTCTTCAATTTTGACACTGAATAAACCCTAAACTAATAGCCGCATCGGAAAAAAAAATTTTAATAATTGTCCAGGGAATACGATGAAGAACAAATCATGTTAATTTCGTTTTTTTCTGATCAGTACTTTCTCGGGAAATCGTTTAAGAATCGAGCTAAACAACACAGTTTTCAATCCTGCGTCGGCGGCGGCGGTAACTTTTTTTTAATATAGAGAGATTAGTGAATCACTGTATCTTTATTTTTATTACCACAAAAAATTTTGAGATTAAATTCAACCACAAGTGTAGCGTGCAATTATTTTTTAACCGTTCATGTTATAGGTCGATAATGTTAAGTACGTTTCATAAATGTCCTTTTCAGTGCAAGTTCTTTTTGTCCAGCGTCGTTGATTATTGAGATCGAAATGTTTCCCTACAGCTGAATCCTGTATATGATATTGAAAACATCAAATTTCCTCATGTATTTTGATATAACCACAAAATTTATTCCTGTCCCAGGGGAAAATATATAATGGTAACGTATCGAAATGACATTTTTTTTAGTACGGTTATATAAAAAGAATCTCTCGGAAAAAGCTCTGGTTTTATTCCTGGTTCGGCCCGTTTTGAAATTGCCTCTGCGTCCTTGCGTATTCATACTGGTTTAAAAAATGAAATCAGTACTGGAAATATATTTTACTTCGAAAAAAAGTTGCAATTTAAATTGAAATGCTTGCCGCGAATGATGAAATTTTATCGCCTAAAACATTTTTTATATATTTTGAATTATTGTAAGTCTGCTGCCGGAAAAAAAAAATGGAATACATTTTCGTGAAATCAAGTACGAAAATGAGACATAAAGGCTTCTGATGTCTATTCTAAACTAATTTGAAAGTCTAATTCTTCCTTTCGAAAGAATAAAATAAACTAGGGGACCTGCTCGCTAACGCTCGCCAACCCCCGGAGGATTGCTTCGCAATCCTCATTGGTTCGCTGCGCGAACCTATGCTCGCTGCGCGAACCTATGCTCGCTTCGCTCGCATCAATGAAGACACGTGTCCTAGCAGAAGGGATTGTTTACAAAATGTTACCAAAAAAATGTTTTTCAAATCTAAATTTGCTGTATTACAGAAAAAATATATACAGTATCTCTAAAATCAGAATTCAAATGAAAACTTTGTGCACATTTTGACTCGAAATGTGAGCGTTGCTTTGGAAATTGAATACCCAGCATGTTGTTTGGGTGTACATTTTCCCAGCACTCAAACGACCCACACTCTTTCATTGAGTTTGTTGCCGAAAGTTGTAGTGCAAGCGTCTTGTTGAACTATAATTGTTGGCCCTGAAAAGGACCGTTTTTTAAATGGCTCTGAAAAGATCCTCCGCTTTCTTTGATTTCTATTATAAAATAACTGCAACAGATCATTGAAATTTCCTTTTTTTTGTCAATAAAATTTCATCCGATAACGCTATAAATTCAATCGATGCGCGAGACTTCGCGATAAACAAACAATCGTACAGTGTTGCCAAAACGCGATTACAAATAACGTCTTTTTTGCGTGCCACGTAAGAGAATTATATATATAGATTAGCCCTACAATAAATATATTTTTTGAAGCAAATTTATTGTGTAAGTTCTAAGGTGTTTTTTTTAAAACTTTTTTCGTGTGTTTCTTCTTGATCGATAACTTCTCTGCACGGTATTAAAGCAAACGTAAATGGAAAGGTAATATATGTGAGCATTGTCTTAATATTGAAGACGAACCGTACTTAACATAAGGTTGTTCATCTTACGTCACGACTATACCGAATTATAACTGGGTGTATGTCGGATATCCTAAGAAGTTAACATTCTATTTTTTGTTTTGTTTAACACTAGCCACCGAGTGGCCAGCACGGCGTTGCCCGTGACAGTTCTTTTCATGGTGTCAAGTGTGAACACTGATCTTTGACGTTCGCCAGCGCCGGTGATTGCTACGGATTCCCATTTAATTGCAAAGAGATCCAATAGGCCTGGCGTCACAATCTCTTGCGAAAATACAAAAGATATTCAGTTGAAAAGTTATTTTTTAAAAGGAAATCAAATGTATCAAGTATCGATCTATTGTAAAATTTTCCGCAGATTTCAAATTCGTCGAAATTTTTGTTCTATCTTTAACGATCGCTGAGATAGGAAAAAAACACTGAAGAACGCCAGTCATAACTTTTTATTTGTTTTGCTTCACTCGAATCCGTTTCTCAGGAAATCAAAATGAATGAATCTTATTAAACAAAGGCCAAATTCTTCGCGATGGCGAAATTCGTATTGGAAAAAAATGTAGCTTACAATTTAAAAATTATGTATTTAAAGAAAATCATAATTTCAAGCATCGAATTTTTGTTAAATCCCTCGCAGAATTCAAATCCGTTGAAATTTTTACTTTATCTTTAACGATCTAGGAGATAGAAAAAAAAATTTAACTCTAGTTAAAACTTTTTATTTGTTTTGTTTGTTCCGCTGAAATCGTTGATCGGAAAATGAAACGGAAAAAATAAATTTAAAATCTATGATCTCTTTATACTGTTGCCGTTCCAAGGAAAACAACAATAATAATTAAATTAAACTAAAGTTCTAGATTAAATTAAAAAATTCGGGCGCGATAGAAAAATTGCAAAACATTCTGACTACCTGTGTGCCAAATTTCATTATTGTAAGTGCCATAGATTCGTCAGCTCAGGACACTCTTCACAGACAGATAGAAAAACACTTCCTTTTATAATAGTAGACTGTCCCCCAGTCCTAGTGGTTTTTAAAAGCGATACTGTCGGCACATTTGCACAATTTTTGATTACTCGCTCATAGCCATATAGTGAATAAATTGTCGAGTTCTTAAATGTAAAATTTATTCCTGCTTTTGTCAATTTCTGAAAGCAAGCAAATTCTGTCTTGTTTAAAACATCGACCCACATTCTCTATGCAACAAGTTGAAGGTTCGGGTTGTAGTGACCCATCACAAATCGTATGTGCTTTTCAAATGTGTAGGTTACAGTTCCAAAGTACGTCGTACGTAAAGAAATAAAAAGTACGTCCCGAATGTTGTGAAGAGCAAAGCCTGTCATTTAAACGTGACAGCCCCGTTATTCTTAGATTGCATTTTGTTTTTGAAAAATTGTGAGAGTTGTAAGCTATGGAATTCTATTTTGAGTAACTCTCAACATCTGGGATATCATCGATCTACAAGTGAAACATTCTAATGTCAAAAAAACAGTGACGTGTGGAAAAAAAAATGATTACTCAAGTGTGTTTAAATCATTTTGACTGCTTCACTTGTAAGCCATCGATTAATACACCACTATAAGAAAAGTTTGAAAAGTATAAATTTTCAACCGTGAAGTCCGTACCTTTGTTTGATTCGAAATTCATTCATTTTGATTTCCTAAGCAACGGATTCGAGTGAGGCAAAACAAATAAGTTTTGACTTGCGTTCTTCAAAGCTTTTTCCTATCTCAGCGATCGTTAAAGATAGAATAAAAATTTCAACGGATTTGAAATCTGCGGAAAATTTTACATTAGATCGGTACCGAATACATTTGATTTTCTATCTATCTATTATAAATGAAAATGTTTCGGTCTTTTTACAGGTTTATTCCCTTTGTGATTGGTAGATAGCGAGTCCTGTGGTTCAACGGGCTAATGAATTTGGAGCACACGCACACAATAAAGTTATATTTTAAAATTTATTCATTCATAAAATTAGAGAGTCTGCGCTAGAAAGTTTGCAATGTTTTCAGAAGAACCGGGAAATTGGGTCGCCGTTTCCATAGCAACAGTCGAATATGAAAATCTTAAAAAATACTATTGCAACATACAACACGGATCAGCTAAAACATTTAAAATTATGAGATTTCCTCTGAATTATGTTAAATTAAATTTTTTCATTTTTTATGTGCAAATGAGATGTTTTCTTCTTGACATTTTTTTAAAGCATTTTTTTTATTTGCACTATATTTCCTTGTATAGGCCGATAATTTTTTGAACGTTTTCTAAAGCTAAAGTACTGGGGTCGGCTTATATACGGAACCGCTAATCTCGCAAAAAAGTAGGCACTTTTCCGTTACTTGGGAGCTGCGATAAATATCGCAATGGGTCCGTTATCAATCCAGCAATGATCCAAATAAGGATGGATTGTGAAGCAATTCCCTCCCCCTCACTGTTGAAAAGTATAGTTCGCGAAGCAATCATCGGGGCTTGACGAGCGGTAACGAACAGGGGGCGGAATCCCCTATAGGGATGCGACATCGACAGCAAAACATCGATGTTGATAATACACCGTCCCAAAAACATCGATGTTTTTAAAATTCAGTGTATTTAAACTTTTTTCCCCATTTCTTAACACTGCTATAGCACCTAGTGATGCGACATCGACAGAAAAAAAAATCGATGTTCAAAATTAAAACATCGATGTTGATAATACAACGCCTCAAAAACATCGATGTTTTTAAAATTCAGTGTATTTAAACTTTTCCCCCCATTTCTTAAAACTGGTTTAGCAACTAGTGACGCGACATCGGCTCCAATACATCGATGTTTTTTTATAAAACATCAATGTTTTGAAAACATCGACATCGATGTCGCATCCCTACTTTTCAGAACCTTCACCCTTGGTCACTTTGGTCTAATAGTATATTCAATTTGCTGATTATGAAAATTATGCTACTTGGTTATTTTTTAAATTTTTATAGCGGCACTTTTTTTATTTAAAAATAAAACATCGACAACGTAAAAACATCCACGAGTATAAACATCGATGTTACAAAAACATCGACCCCAATACATCGATGTTTTTTGAAAAAACATCGATGTTTTGAAAACATCGACATCGATGTCGCATCCCTAGTCCCCTAGTCTTTAAAAAAAAATAGTTTTCTGAAGTGGTCTGTTTTCTCACTATGTTTGAAGTACTTGTTTCCAGTGAGTTCTAATTATTTTTATTTCCCACTAGGTTTCGTCCTGTCTACCTGAGCAGAAAGTGTCGAGGTGTATGGAGCAGTCCATAATCATTAAAGTGTCACTCTGACATGGAAGGACCTGCACCCAAGCTCAACGAAGAGGACTTGCTGTCGAAACGACTCCGCCTGTCTCTGGACGTCGGCGTTCACGGGCACAGCTCTACTTTCACGAAGCTGCATCCGACCACCGGTGCATCCCACCACCGGAACCACAGCCTCGACTACCGACTCGGCAACGGTGCCCACCAGCACACTCACCACCGCAACAGGAGTCTGGACTCTGTCCTCCAGCAAATCCCGGAGAGCGGCTCTTCCCACTACCACCAGCCGCTCCACTGCCAGGTCGCGTCCAAGCTCCATGACGCCAGCAGCGACAGCGTCTCGCTGGACACCCCTCCGTCGTCCGCCAGTCCATCGTGCAACAACCCCGCCCGAGACAACACGGACAGGACCAGTCTAGCGTCCGACGACAGCGGCATCTTCAATTCGGACGATGGCGAACGCCAGCACCAGCGCTTGATGTCGGACGCTAGTCACATCCCTCGGCATTCCTCGACCTCCGAACTGTCCAGGGACATCACCGACATGGCTGAGGAGGTGGCGGACGAACCTGTATGTGATAGTGGCGACGAGGGACTCGTATCGGTAGAGACCAAATCCGAAATTGTGATGTTTCCTAAGCCTCCACCCAAAGAATCGCTCTTACTTCGGTTGTTTGAGTCCACGTTGTTTGATATGTCCATAGCCATTACCTATCTATTCAACTCGAAAGAGCCTGGAGTTCAAACATATCTGGGTAAGTCCCGTTTTTCTGCAGCAAGATGCGTCTCTTTTTTATATTTGACCTGGCTATTTAATGTCCTTTATGCCGTAAAAACTTCTCCATTAAAGAAGATTCTTATTTCCGTGTTGCACCAGGTGGCATTTTTTAGATGGCGGTTGCCGGCTGCTTTTTATGGAGACGGCGTGCTTTGTCATTTGAGCCTGTAATGAAGAACTTGTTCCTTATTGTTTAGTGCAGTGGTCCCCAACCCCCGGTCCGCGGAACGGTACCGGTCCATGGATCAAATGGTACCGGGCCGCCGCGAAGGAACATTAAATTATTTTCATGTTTTTTACTATGGTGTATTTCTCTCGGGTTTTTGCGGTTCTTATCTATGAAATGACCACTCAAACTAGGAGGCGGTAAATCAGAACTTGAAATTTGTTCTTTTACTAGAGCTTCAATTATGATTTCTGAATTCTGTATGTCTCCATTTTCCAATTTTGACAAATGTGACAACTGTTTTCAAGTTGGCAGACAAAGTAGCTGCATTTATAACCAAACCTAAGTTGTGGGGACGGCGCGTGAACATTTAGACATGTTTCAGACATTAGTGGGTATTTTAGGCGAGACTGAGGCTAAACATTCATTCTCCCAGTTGGTGCACGATCACCTGTCTTTGCTTTTAAAAGAGTTGGAGAGCTACTTCCCAACCACAAAAGACCCACGAACTAGTAAGGAATGGATCCGCGACCCATTTGTCAACAAATCAGGCGAATCTAGCATGTCTGTGCAAGAAGATCAACTGCTGGAGATTGCAAATGAAGGCGGCCTTAAAACTACGTTTGAGACAACAACTTTACCGGTGTTCTGTATTAAAGTCATGGCGGAATACTCCGAGATTGCCACCACAGCACTTAAATCCCTATTGCATTTCCGACAACCTATCTGTGTGAAGCGGGGTTTTCTGCAGTGACAGCAACCAATACAAAACAACGCAATAAACTGGACCTAAGCAACACTCTTCGGGTGTCATTGTCTCCTATTACCCCCAGATGAAACCATTTCGTAGCAAAGAAACAATCTCAGGGTTCTGATTGATTTAGCGTTATAGTGAGTTAAAATATTAAATCACTTTCTATTCATTTTTTGGTGTAACTGTATTTTATTTAAGGCATGTTTAACTACAATTAAATTAAAAATTTAAATCAAAACAATCTAAAATATAAACAATCAACGTCCCACCCCCCTCAGCGGGCCGCGTTAAAATGATCAAACGTTGATCCGGTTCGCAGTGATAAAAAGGTTGGGGAGCACTGGTTTAGTGGCATGACCCACGGGATGGCTCCAGCCACTAATGTGACTGATCAGTCAAGCCGGTACTTCAACAAACATTGCATGCTCAGGTTTGGCAAGTCTCAGTTGTATGGGCGTTGTAGTTTTTTTTACTTCGGGGATAATATTAACACACCAACTGCGTGCTTAATAATTGCAACGTTACACTAAGTAATGTTTTCGAAATATATCTCGAATTTTTGTTTCTCCGGTCTACTATCCTTTAGGCCCGTTCTTATCTTTAATCGCTTAGGTGCACATCTCCTGTGTATGGACTTCACAGACTTGTGGTACTCGAGTGACGACCTTTTGTTTACCCCCCATGGGGTGTACTGTCCTCGATAAACACACAAGCGATGTTTTCCTACTTAGATTCCACTACTCCGTAAGCTTGGCCAAACCTGGGTCCTTGTGCCTTAAAAATCCAATCAATCAATTCACTACTCTTATTAAATCCCCCTTTTTCCCGTTCACATTTTTTACCTGATAGTGTCGTTTGGCGCAGCTTGACAAAATAGAGCTCCTGCGCAAGACCCCAAACAACCTGGTACGAAATTGACAAACGAATGCAGTGTTAGGTCCCGTTCACATGAGGCGCGGAAAACGCGCGTTGGCGAGGCTATCAGGGTCCCCGATCTTCAAGGTCGCAAAGATAGATAATTGAATTAGAGGAATAAATAAACACAATTTAACGGCGGGACCTTGATGGCCTCGCCATACGCGCGTTGAAATGCCTCTTGTGAACGGGGCCTTAGGCTGGCTTTTAGTGGAGTGCTAGTATTTTAGTTGTAAGCAAATTTCCTGTCGAAATTTTCACACTTGACATAAAAGTAGGATTCCGTTTCATGTAGGAAAATGAAACAAGTGTCAACGATGCGCCTTTTTTTTTCATCCGGTCTAGACTATGACTTATCTGAATATCTGAAAGGTTCCCACGTTATCAATAACTTGCTGCTGTCGTTTGAGGCTGACTAATCAAGTTTCCAAAATACGTGCAATAAGAGTTTCTTACATTGTGAGGTGTTATTTTTATCGTGTTCTCCCATTGCACATACAATTAGCACTCACGAATATTCTTTGGTACCCAATTAATTCCGTCATCGTTATTAATTTTTATCGTAATGACAGCTGGATGGCGATTAAATGAAACTACTAATTGTTTTAATTCAACTGGTATTCTTTTTTTTTTTTAAATATGTGGCGTCACCAGGGCGATTCTTTAGAATCCAAGATTTAATACCATTAATAATTTAGATTTCATTCAGTATATGAGTATTTAATAAATATGGACATTTCTACGTTTTATCTCCCTATTACGGCTATAGCTCATTTTATTTCGTGCGGCGTTGCGCTCATTGCTTTATGAGCACACGACGAGAGATATTTACCTGTCATTTTTCTTTTCATGTGTTATATGATAAAAATTAAAGTGAACGGAATTTCTGTCACTGAAAACTAAGGGTGGAACTGTTGGAAAAATTGCCATTTCTACGAAAATAAAATTTTAGTTTTATAGCAGCTATTTCGATCTACATAAGTTGATTGTTTATATTTTAGATTGGGGTTTTGATTTAATAATTTTAATTTGTTGTTTCTTATGCCTACACTGGCAGACCAAAGGAGTGTCAGGCCCGTCGAAGACGGCAAGAGGCGAGGGGGGTGCGGCTTCCATACAAGTGAGCCAAGTTAATTTAATTGTATTTAAACATGACTTCAAAATAAAATACAGTTACACCAAAAAATGAATATAAAGTGATTTAACATTTTAACTCACTAGAACGCTAAATCAATGAGAACCCTGAGCTTGTTTCATTGCAACGAGACGGTTTCATCTGGGGGTAATAGGAGACAATGACACCCGAAGTGTGTTGCTTATGTCCAGTTTAATCCGTTGTTTTGTTTTGGTTGCTGTCACTGCAGAAAACCCCGCTTCACACAAATAGGTTGTCGGAAATTGCAATAGGGATTTAAGTGATGTGGTGGCAATCTCAGAGGTATTCCGCCATGACTTTAATCCAGAACACCAGCAGAGTTGTCTCGAACGTAGTTTTAAGGCCGCCTTCATTTTCAATCTCCAGCAGTTGATCTTCTTGCACAGACATGCTAGATTCGTCTGATTTGTTGACAAATGGGTTACGGATCCATTCCTTACTAGTTCGTGGGTCTTTTGTGGCTGGGAAGCAGCGCTCAAACTCTTTTAAAAGCAAAGACAGGTGATCGTGCACCAACTGGGAGAATGAATGTTTAGGCTCAGTCTCGCCTAAAATCCCATCTAATGTCTGAAACATGTCCAAAATGCCTCTGTTCACGCGCCGTCCACACAACTTCACTTTGGCTTTAAATGCAGCTACTTTGTCAGCCAACTTGAAAACAGTTGTCACATTTGTCAAAATTGGAAAATAGAGACATACAGAATTCAGAAATCATAATTGAAGCTCTAGTAACAGAACAAATTTCAAGTTCTGATAGATAAGAACCGCACAAACCCGAGAGAAATACACCACAGTAAATAAAATTGAAATTATTTAACGTTCCTTGGACGGCCCGGTACCATTTGATCCACGGACCGGGGGTTGGGGACCACTGCTGTAAACTATTTCTGCTGCTCATGTACGTGATAGGTTTCAAGTAGAGTTCGCATTTGATAGGCCCGCAATAGAGTTATCTTGTTTTCGCAGAACATACTACACACACAATTGTGTGTGTAATAAGAAAAAAAAATGGAGTTATCTTGTTTTTGCAGAGTAACCCGACGGTATTTATTTTTGGTCACTCATTTACGATTTGTCGACCTCCAAAGTCCAACTGTATGAGTCGAGTGGGATCGCCGTGGTTCAGTAGATTTGCTCACTGCTAAACAGGACAGATTCGATTAATCTTTTCTGTGTTAGTAAAACTTTACTTGTGTATGTCTATTTGAGATTGACGCAGTTTGGCCAAATATGGCTCATGCGCTATAAAATCCCAATGCAACCAAGAGTCCTCGTAATTTGACTGTCTGTATAAGCCCATACGAAATTCCCTTTCCGACAGCTGGGCCCACGGAAATGCTAAGCCTCTTCACACCAACAGAATTTGAGTCAATCATCTAATGGTAACTGACTTATTAAAGATTCGGGAATGCCGCTTTCATTAGTAATACTTTGTTCATCAGAAAGCCTTTCACCTCCTGAATTATGGAGTGTTATTCTTCAATGTACCGAATCTTCGTTAGTCAGACTCTACTCGATTAAGATTGTTCCGGAATCTGTAGGTGTGAGTGGGCACTGAGATAACTGGTTGATACACTGCTCTTTAAACTTCCGATTGTGTGGAAACGAGATTTCCTATCGTGTTCGCTAAATAAATATTACTGGGTGTTTAAACACAGGGTTCAAGTTTGTTAAAGGTTTTTCTAGGGGTCGAAGATATTTGGCCCAATTCTAAAGAGTTAGTGGGGCCGCGGTAGCCCAGTTGGAAGAGTAATTCGAAACCGGGTCCAACAAAAGACGTTCGTGTACGCGGGGGCTGGTACACTTTAAATCTGTTGTGGTTTCAAATGTCCTTAAGTTGGCCTATCAATTTACTGGCTCAAAGTCACGAGGCGTCCTTGGATCTTTCCCTTCGGGATTCATACCGGGTTTAGCCTATAGCCCGTTGTGTTGCTCCAGTACGACATAATTTAACTATGTACCTACCTGAAAAGGAGGGGCTCAAAATAAAATTTTTTGTCAAAGACTGTGTGTTGGGTATTAGATAATTTTAGTTAACGTCGTACTAGACCAACACAACGGGCTATTGACGACGGTCCCGGATCCATCCCCTAAGGAAAAGATCCGAGGACAACACCACGTAATTTTGAACCACGGTCAGATGACGAAGCAACACCTGAGCTGGCACCCTACTCTCCAAACGTCCTCACCAACCCAACTTGAGGACTTTCGGCCACGACAGATTTAAAGTGTACCAGCCGCCTCTACACCATACGTTTACAAACATCCATGCCCGGATTCGAACGAGGAACCTTTCGGTCTAGAGGCTAACACCTTAACCACTATACCGGTTGGTCGGCAAAGTGTGTTCGGAAATATCACTTTTAGGTGGTAGAGGTTTAGGTTCTTTGTTTAGGTCAGTCAATAGCATCGTTTCTGTGGCGTAAGGCGTCATTCCCTGCTTGGGTTTTCAACGGCATGCATGCGGCTACACGAATTCGGAGCTTGCCATTGAAAATCTGAGCGGGGAATGCTGTGATTTGAAATATCTCGGGTCTCTTTATCAAGAGGGACGCACAGTTGATGGAACCTGAACTCCTTGGGTCTCGATATTTTAATGGCTGGGGCCGGCACTCCTTACAACATGAAGGGTAAATGTCACAAATATACCTATAATGATTTATGTAAACAAAGTAAACAGTTGCAAAACTCGTGAAGCCCCCGAGTGATGTTTACTTCGACCCTCAATTTCTGGAATTCATTGCTAGAGCCTAGAGGTAATCAATTCTTTTCTCTAGTGTCCTTGAAGTAAGGAAGACAGTCAATTTCAGTTTTGGAAAAGGGTCATTCCTCGGGTCGTATTGATTGGAAACCAATTTTTACACTTATTTACATAAACTGGGACACAATCATGTTTTTTTTATTTCGTTTTCAATATTATTTAATTTAAACTTCAAAAAATGTAAAAAAAAAAAAAAAAAAGACATTTGAAAGGGATTTAAAAATTGATCGAAATCGAAATCCCTGCACAATATTCAGAATATTTTCTACTCGTGTCAAGAAGAAAAGCGGCTATTTTCGTTCTGTGGACGGGATGTTTCTGTCACTCTTCATTTGACTGCGAGAGCAAATATTTGAACAGAATTCAAACATTGTTGGATTTTATATTATACGAAAAGGATGTTTTTCCTCTAAAAAATGGTTACACATGACTAGACCATAAGTCTCCCTTTTGGGTGTAATGATTTCCTCCTGTGTATTTACATATCCGGTATTTTCGCTTCCAGTTGGCCTGAAGCCAGAATTGAGATGGGGCTTCTACGTCTGGGCTACTCAGTTGTACGTCATCGTGACAAAGGGCAGCGAGTCGGTTGTTGAAAACAAACAACTCGTGTATTTGTTTTCCCGTGTCTCAAGTTCCTCGGGGCGACTTTGCTGGGTTTATTTATAATTGCGTTATCGCTTGTGGCTCCGTTCGATCAAAGGTTAATTGCAACGGTGTAGATAGCGATTACGTTTTTAAAATTACCCACCATGATTAGTTAAATGCACCGAATACAAATGCTACCAATGCAGCTATAAAAATACTTTGTAATTTTTTAAAAATTATACTTGTTATATCTGCCTTGCGGATACTTTGCGTCGATTTCCAGGTGCCAAATTTCAATAGTTTGTATATTATAGTCGGTTGTTGACATATCAACACTACAGTGGGCCCCCAGTTTCTGTGGTGTTGATAGCAATGAATGATCGAATAACTTAGCTAAGGTCAAACAAAAAAAAATGGTTTGTTTCCTGTAACCCCCCCGACCGACCCTAAACTTACAATACAAAAATACGACCCTCAAGTTTTTTTAAAGTTTAATTTAATTTAAAAAAACACGTTCGTTGAAACGATTTATTGATTACGATGTTACAGCGATCGATCGAAATTGATTAATAATTGCTTATTATCTATTCCGTTCAGACGTTATGTCATAAATAAACTCTTTAGGGATGAATAAACAGCTAACCCTTCTTTGCGTGATTTTTTCTTTATGGGTGAAATAAATCAAGGTGATGTAATTCATGTTCAAAATTAAAGGAAAAATGGTTTAAAAAAAATCTTAGTATATATTTATGGTATAAATTCAGCAAAAAACAATAGGATGGTATCATGTGGTATTTTTTAAATTAAACGCAAACTTTTTCAGAAATTGCTCTAAAAATAACAGAAACGCATGTTACCAACCTTTCTTCCACTCATTTTCACTTTTTTAGCAATAGAAACTCAAATATAATAAAACTAAATTAAAAACGAAATCATACGTTTATTGCAACTACAACAAACAGCGGAAGGACAACTTCAAGCTCGTTTTACTGATAGTGACACTTGCTTATTTTTGACAGCTATGTTTTTTTTATGCAATGGACATTAAAAAGGTATCCAGACACGATCCACTTAAAGTGAACTTGTTCTTTTATATAATTTTTGGGCATTCAATGTCATGATGGAAATTTCCACCACTATGCAAAGAAGGGTTAAACCTGAAGAAAAATTATAAATACCGATTTTGGGTATATACCCAGAATATTGACCCGGAAAAATAAATATTCCCAGATATTTTACATCACTGATCACACCTCTGATCTATTTTAAATCTAACATTAATTCTTAGATAATATTTTCTTTTGCGTATTTGCTAAAAGTATTAAAAAAAAAAACTTTTTCCTATCCACCGACCGTAATATTTTTGCTCATGTTACAGGAAACAAACTCTTTTTTTAGGCCTAAGGCTGGTTCTGAAGTACTTCAAGCATTTCTTTCCATTAAATAGCATATAGTATAGAGGGAAAAATACAAAAATTAAGCACTCTCGGACTTCTGAAGGTATAACACTCATGGGGGGTGCATCTTTAGGGGCTTCACGAAACCAAGGTACTCTATGTGAGGATTGCCGAGTTGTGTAGCTTTTTTAATCCAATTAATCTGTCGGATCTCTCATCATGACCACCAGACCGGTTGATCGGTCTTAAGACTGGTATACATATCTTAAGACTGGCTCTTGCTAAGGTCTCAGTTGCCATAGGGATCTACGGAGGAGTCGATTGTTTTCGTGTTCGCACTGGACACGATAACCTATTAAACCATCTTCCGGATTGACTTGTCAAAATCACCAACTTTGCCCTCAGACATGAGATGAGAGGGACAGACATGAGGGAACCTACTTTAACCCCTTAAGTTTCTTTTTTCTGCCATATTGTGTCCAAAAAAAAGCACATTTTTGGTGAACAATTTTGTATTCAAATCGATTATATAAATTCAAATCAGCAGTCAAAACTGTTACAAGTACATAATTTATGGTAATTTTTAATGATAGCGAAAAATTGGCATTTTTTCTTAAAGTTGACTTTTCCGAACAAGAACTTTTGAGAACACTTGGCAGAAATGGATGTGAAAAGAGAGCATGCATTTTTTTTTAATACTTATAATTTTATTTAATTTCAAAACTCTGCTTTTGTATGATAAGTTTTAAAACATGGAGATAAGCAGTCTTTTATCACAATCAGGACAAAAATATCTGTTTTCTTTTCATATCCGTTTTCCGGTATTGTTCCTTTTTGAATAACACGGAAAGCACTGCCTCGTCGGTCAGAGAATACTGCTATTAAGCAGTACCTTTTTGGTGGGTAGAATCACTTCTAAAAAGTGTCTCACACAATCGTACGGGATTTGTCAAAATTCCTGGTAGTCCTTTTTCTCATTCACTGTTCCATGCTTTTCGATTAGGCGATCAACTAAGTCGTCTAAAATTCAGATGAGAGTATTTTCCTCCAAGCTTCTGGTACAAAATAAAAGCATTTCACAGTGATATATCAAAGAGGTGAAAGATGATATTTTTATATTTTTTCCTCTCTTTTTTTATGACCGGATAATTGGTGACATGTTGATCCGTGCTGTAGGAAGATTACTAGTATCAATTTCACAAAAGTTCCGCACTTGAGTTAGATCATCGGAACTCTCCGTTTCCCTCATCACTAGAGAAGTCCGATAACGAACTTTCACAACTTCCAGAATCATTTAGAGAAATTTCCGATTCATTATCTGATCCAATATCAGAATTATATTCTGCTATGAGCCGCTCACAGTCACTCTTTCCTCTTTTATCTCTATGTAAAAAAAAAATTACCGCCGCCGCAGGATTGAAAACTGTGTTGTTTAGCTCAATTCTTTGACGGTTTCCTAGAAAGTTCGGATCAGAAAAATATGAAATTAACATGGTTTGTTCTTCATCGTGTTCCCTGGACATTTGTAAAGATCTTTTTCCGACGCGGTTATTAGTTTGGGTTTATTAAGTGTCAAAGTTGAAAAAGCGAAATTTCTTCCGCGAGTGAGCAAAACATACATATTTTCACTCTTAAGCCGTGAGTTTTTTTTAAAGAGTACCTCTCAACGTAATTGTTTGCAGCTCGTCGAGATTTTTTAGAATTTTCAATTTGGTTCTTGATAATATTTTTTTGAAAATCGGGACATTTTCATTACTTTTTTTTTAAATTGTCATATCTATATGTTATTCCTATTAGTTTTTAATTTTGAAAATATCGCAGTATACCTCAGAATGTACTCTTTCTTACGGTACAATTATTTTTTAAATTGGTTCATAAATAAATTCGATGTTGTCAAAAGTTGGTGACACAAATTTCGTATTTTTCAGTTCGCGGAGGGTTGTATTTTTGACTATCGGGTTTACCATATATCAAATTTATCGTAGCAACAATTGCCATAAAAACGATTTCTTTTTATTTGGCGAGGAAAAAGGCTCGCTTTTTTGTTGGCGAGCGGAAGCGAGCAGGGTTCGGAGTCCCCCTAGTTATAGCACAAAATTCAAAAGAAATGGAATGCGCAACGTGTGATACATTACACAAGTGAAAACAAAATTAATTCCTTCTCCTGCGTAAACGAAAAGCAGTAAAACCTCATATTAAAACCGATGCACGCATGTTTTGCATTCCAATCTTTACTGGACTTACTAAATCCATCTTTTAGAAACATTGCAAACGAAAAAAAAGTTAAAAAGCCGGGCCAATCATTGGATTGGCGTTGAAAGATAAGATGCCCGAGCGGTGTTCGGGCAAATCAGAAAAGTGACCTTTCGTAGCACCCGAGCGGTGTTCGGGCAAAACTGGCAAGGGGTTAAGAGTGGCCCTGACGTCGCAGTGAAAAATACTGCTAAAAAGTTACGTATTTCGGTTTTTTTTTGTTTCGGGATTGTTGGGCTGGCCAGACAGATTTAAAGGCTGAGGTCTAACCACCGTAGTCTAAATTCCTTCTCAATAGATATGAAAGGTAGTTTCGAATACGTACTGCCATGCGCAGAAGCCAAAGAAACATGTGCTGAGATGGTTTATCCTTCGACAAATTTTGAATCGATAAAAAAAGGATGTGTGTATATAAAAAAAGGATGTGTGTGTTTTCTATTTAAATCTACACCGTTTGACCAATCCACACCCAATTTGGTACACTTATACTTCAGAACACTGCGGAAAACAAAAGCCATTTCTTTCATGGTTTCAGACCCATCTGCAGCCATGAAAATTGGCAAACAGATAGTCCTAAAAGTGCCCCTGGAATCCCCAATTTTAAAACATAAAGTTTGTTTTCCTGCAATAAATGGACATGGATACGGAAACACGTTCTACAGGGTTCGTGTTATGAGTTAACACAGTGAAATGTCGCGGTCATATTTGAAACCCGAACAACGACGGGTTATTCAGATAGTTGGACGATAAACTGCTAGAATCAGCATTAAAAACGTCAATCGAGGATGGATTTGTTTAGTTCCCCACCAGTCTTCTAATTCTGAACTAATCGACTCTCATCCAAAAGCACGTGGCCATCACCTTGCGGGAGCCAGACATATAGTACGGTACGGATATGACTTAAAATTGAACGTGTGTAAGTTTTAAATAATATTCTTTCCTTTTAAGGCCCGGTGCACACATCCGGTTTTTCAACGAGCAGCGCCACTGCGGCGGCACCGAAGCCCAACTATGCACACATAACCGTGAAATGACGCAAGTACTCATTTCGCGCCATTTGCGATAGATATTCTTTCGAAGAAAACGTGTTTATTTCGCTTACTTGGTGTAAAAAAAAAGTATATTTTGAAACAAAAAAACATTACTGGATACAACCATTTATTATCATTTATATTCCATTTACATATGAAAACAAGGTACTTCAGAACGGAGGCGCATATGCGGCGAGCTGCGGCGCCTTGGGGAACTGCGGTACTAATTGGACGTGTGTCGCCGCAGCGGCGCCGGAGGCATGTGTGCACTACGTTGGATCTAATGTATCTCAGACCGCACTTGCGTTGCCGCAGCGGCGCCGCACGTTGAAAAACCGCATGTGTGCATCGGGCCTAAATCGTCTGTCCCTTCGTAGCCACACGCGTATTTCGCTGCAAACATTAGTTTAGCTTGAATACTAGTTCGGCCTCGTCATACAGAACCGCAAATGAATGCTTTTCATGAGATAAGAACGTTTTCAACGGATATTGCATTAAGTGATTCACTTGTTCGACACTTGTCGGAAATGCGTACATAGCAAGGTGTTTTATACTTTCAGGACTGCCACGACGTCTAAAGTGCGACTTTTTTCGCCCTTGGCGAGTGGGGGTTATCTTTTTAATCTAAGTCTTCTCAAAAGCTAATTTCAAAAATCTTGCGACGTTTTTAAATATTCACCAAAGGTCAACCAAATTAAAAAAAAAATAATTCTGACAGTGTACTTGATACAAAGGTGACGTGTGAAGAACACAGCACAATCACCATAATAGCAGAGGGTAACGAAAATACGTAATGTACCTTCCACAATTGAGAAGACATCCGTTGCTTTTGTCATTAACTTCTCCATTTCGCTTATTAAATATGTTGGTCAGTATGATATTTAGTCGAACGTGCTTTCTTGAGGTGACATAAAATGTATGTAAATGAAATACGTAAAATTATGTGATACATAAAATGACGTAAAATTATGACGTAAAACTGAATAATCCATGTAGTGTGCCGATTAAAATTGAGGCTTGTGCGTCGACATTCAATTATACTGTTTTGAATGCTCTGATATGAAACCAAACTACTTATAATATTTAAAACTAGGGGGCCCGCCCCCTGCTCGCTAACGCTCGCCAACCCCCGGAGGATTGCTTCGCAATTCTCATTGGTTCGCTGCGCGAACCTACGCTCGCTTCGCTCGCATCAATGAAGACACGTGTCCTAGCAGAGGGGATTGATTACAAAATATATTCCAAAAAAATAGTTTTCAAATCTAAATTTGTTGTATTACATAAAAGATATATACAGTACCTCTGGAATCAGAATTTAAATGAAAACTTTGAGCACATTTTTACTCGCAATGTGAGCGCTGCTTTGGAAATTGAATACCCAGCATGTTGTTTGTGTGTACATTTCCCCAGTACTCGAGCCACCCATACACTTTTTGACTGAGTTTGTTGTCGAAAGTTGTAGTGCACGCGTCTTGTTGTACTATAATTGTTAGCCTTGAAAAGGACCGTTTTTTAAATAGCCCTGAAAAGATCCTCCGCTTTCTTAGATTTCTATTACGAACCGCAACAGCTCGTCTAAAATTAATTTTTTTTCAATAAAATTTCATCCGATAACGCTATAGATTCAAATGACTCGCGAGGCTCCTAGTAAACAAACAATCGCACAATGTTGCCAAAACGCGGTAACAAATAACATCTTTTTTGCGTGCCACGTAAGAGAAATATATATATAGATTTAAAAAAATATTTATACGATCCTTCTGGTTCTAGACCGGCATTTAGTTTTAGTTTGAGCTTCTAAGAGGATGGACGCATCTTAAGAATGATCTCTGTCGCATTGTTAATGTTTTCAGTGAATCGTTAATTAGCACACAGTGATAGAAAATAAAACAAGTGTTATGCTGCGTTACTATTTGTTAGGCTATTTTATTTTAAAATAGCTGAATAACCCGGCGTTGCTCCGGTTTTAAATATGGCCAGGACATTTCCCTGGATTAACTCAATTACACAAACCCTGTAGAACGTGTTTCCATGTCCATTTATTGCAGGAAAACAAACTTTAGATTTTAAAATTGGGGCTTCAAGGGGCACTTTTAGGACTACTCGTACTCGAAGAAATAGCCTATATTTTCCACAGTGTTCTAAAGTATAGGTGTACCAAATTCGGTGTAAATTGGTCAAATGGTGTAGATTTGAAAAGAGAATATACATACACCATCTTGTTTGTAGCAAAATATTACCGTGGAGCAACAAACTAAACTAAATCCCTTCACCCGAGCTGTCTGAAAATAACACAGTTGTAAGATGTTAAATAAAACGAGCACTCTTTACGAAACATTAAAATGTTTTTGACTTTGTAAACCAAAACATTTTGATTTCAGCTTCTGGAATAGTCATATAACAAATTGCAGCTTTAAAAAAAAAAAAAAAAAAAACATAATACTTTGTTCAAGAAATACTGAACAATATCATCACCACCAACTAAATATAGGTGTACGATTGTGAAAATTCGTATCGTAGATGAAAATCTGCTCATATTAACTTAGAAGATTCAACCTCCTGAGAAATTTCATAATCCTGGTTGTTGGAAAACTCAAGGGACATGTTCGTGTTTACAAATTTACCTCTACTTAGTTCATTACTTGGCACGAAACATTTTTAAAAGTTTTAGCAATTAGATTTCGCTTGTAATGGGCGTTTTAAGCGGCAGGAGGCTATTCTGAGCCCCAATTGCACCCGTGTGCTTCTAATGGCTCTGTTTATGTTCATTTAAGTTAACGTCTCCGAGTGTCGTTTCAAATCTTGCATTTTATGTATCCTTTGCGTGTAGTCGTGCAGCACAGGATAGTTAGTTTCTTATGTCAGAATAGAGTAATTTATTGCTCTTGTTTGCCACATCGTTAAGTTTGATTTGTGCATACCCTTTTTTGATTGTATCACTTTTGAAGCAGGGATGTCGATGTTGTTTAAACCTCCGATCAAAATGTTTCAAACAAATACTCGCCGACCAACCGGTTTGGTGTTTAAGGTGCTAGCCTCTAGATCAGGGATGGGCAATCTACGGCCCGCGGGCCAACTCCGGCCCGCCGGAAGGTTTTATCCGGCCCGCGGATAGAATTTTAATTTTCCGGTCCGATGGAAATTAAAAGAAAATATGATTTATATATTATGTATCCATCTCCTTTTCTACTTTGTTTAAATATTATTTTTTTTCTTCCTTTTTTTTTTCAAAGGACTGATGATTTTTTTACTTTTTCTATTTTTGTTCTACAAAACAGAAATCGACGGAAATAGCAAGCACAAACAGCTTTCAATCGGTAAAGTGTTAAAAGCGGAAGTTCTTTGTTAGTTATAGCTGTAGACTGGCACCAACAAGCGTTATCTCTTTCTCGGAGAGCAGACATATGAGAATCCAATATGCATGCCATAGTTAGAGTTTTACAAATCATTATCGAAAGTAAGTTTCCCAAATTTAATATCTCACGCCCAGAAAATCAGTGCTATGTTTGCTTCATCTTATATATGTTAACAAGTGTTTTCAACTATGAACCTTAGGAAGGATTATTTCAGAAGTAGACTGACAGATGAGCATTTAGCCTCGTTCCTTAGAACCAGTACATCTCACTTCGAACCTCAATATAAGGAACTTTTAAAAATGAAATCGCAATTTCATTCATCTCATTAACATATTTAAATTGTAATACTTGTATATTGTTTTTAAAATTTTAGAAAAATTTATCTTGGCCCGCCAAACTTTTTTTTTTCGATTTTTGGCCCGCGACCGAAAAAGTTTGCCCATCCCTGCTCTAGATGGAAAGGTTCCTGGTTCGAATCCGGGTCAGTGCATGGATGTTTGTAAGCGTATGGTGTAGAGTCGGCTGGTGCACCTTTAAATCTGTCGTCCCCGAAAGTCCTCACGTTGGGTTGGTGTGGAAGTTTGGAGATATGGGTTCCAGCTCAGGTGTTGCCTCGTCATCTGACCGTGGCTTGAAATTACGTGTTGATGTCATCGGATCTTTCCCTTAGAGGATTGATTCCGACCGTCGTCAATTGACAGTTGTGTTGCTCTAGTACGTCATTAATTAAAAATTACCTTTACCAAACAAATACTCAAGTGGGAGGTAAGTTTTATTGATCGCATGTATAATCAACATTACAAAGTCTTTTCGATGATCTCAGTTTTTTTCATTCTAAGTTCCGATGTTGACATTTTATTTTTACGCATTCTTATTGGTTGGATGGGTTTATTGGTGCAAAGACAAAGCTGGACCAAACATAAGACATAATTTTAAACAATCAAGAAGACTGATGTAATATTTATCTATTCACTATTTTGAATAAAAATTATCCAAGGCGTAGTCTAAATAAAGTTTATAAAATGGATTTAAGAAATGAACTAAACTTAATTTTTTTCTGTGAGGATTGGATTTGAAACTCCAAATGGGACTTGTTGTTGAAAACTACATTCAATCAAAATGTGCCTTAACAATTCATGCAATGGCATACAAATCCTTGCGTTTGCTGTTCGTTATTGAAAAAAGTTTTGTAATTTATCAACCATTTCAGAAGGTACTTAAGTTAAAGTTAATGTCTTAGTCGGGGAGTAAAGATTTGATCAATAAAATTCAATAATATGTTGCGATCAATCATTGCCGAAAATACAAAATGGGCGAAACATTTTTTTCTTGAAAACAGCGATTCGGCGAAACAATTGAAAACAGCGATTTGAAAACAGCGACTGGTTCGCTGCGCGAACCTATGCTCACTTCGCTCGCATCAATGAAGACATGTGTCCTAGCAGAATAGATTGTTTACAAAATATGATATTCCAAAAAAAACAACCATTTTTTTCCAATCTAAATTTGCTGTTGGTACAGCTACACTCTACGTTTATGAGAGATGGCAACGGCTTGGCGATTTTTTTGGCGCGCTTCTAGTAGCGAGTTACGATAAATTAAGGCAACCCATCTTTCGTTACGTTTGTTGTGGTTTTCATGGCAACCTCGGCAAACGGAAACTTTCAATTTTCATTTTGAATATTCTAGAAAGTTCTTCCAAAATCCGTTAAAGTCGTTTGATTTCATTGATTCGTTTGAAATTTTTTCTTTCCTCCCATTGGTTATTTTGTTTTTAAAAATTTCCTTTGATTGCATTCGTCCTTTTAAATCGTTTTCGGTGATACCATTGGTCCATTTATTTGTATTTTGACAGTTGTGGAATTTTTATTTTATTATAATAGTTTTTTCTTGAAAGGATTAAGAGTTTTTTTTTTTTAAACATTTTCGTATCCATTATTTTTTTACGAAAGAATTCTGACGTTATCAGGTTGTATTATTTCTTGCTTTTGTTTTCTTTTGTAAATCTTTTTCTTTTTCAACATGCCCACTGTATTTAGTGTAATTGATAATTTTCACGGTATTCTTACCCAACATTTGTAGCTTAGTTTCTCTGCTGGTTCACAAATATGTTTTGATATGTGCTTAAACTTACTACTTGTTGTAAAAGTTTTTAAAAAATATATTTTTTAAAACGTTCTGAAATGTATTAAAAAAGTGTGTTGTAAAAAGAAAAAAATTTGCGACAGAAAAAGAGTTCAGAAATAATTCTTTCTTGGCGACTTTAGAAATGCGCCAAAAAAATCGCCCAGGCCGTTGCCATCACTCATAAACGTAGAGTGTAGCTGTACCTTGCTGTTTGCAGAAAAGATATATACAGTGCCTCTAAAATCAGAATTCAAATGAAAATTGTGCAAATTTTGACTCGAAATGTGATTGCTGCTTTGGAAATTGAATACCCAGCATGTTGTTTGTGTGTACATTTCCCCAGTACTCGAGCCACTCACTTTTTCATTGAGTTTGTTGTCTAAAGCTAAAGTTCAAGCGTATTGTTGAACTGCAATTGTTGGCCCTGAAAAGATACGCCGTTTTCTTTGATTTCTATTACAAACTACAACAGCTTTCGACTATAATTAATTTTTTTCAATAAAATTTCATCCGATTACGCTATGAATTCAATTGAGGCGCGAGACTTCGTGATGGTAAACAAACAATCGCACAATGTTGCCAAAACGCAATAACAAATAACGTCTTTTTTGCGTGCCACGTAAGAGAATTATATATATAGATAGTTCTTAACAGAGAAAAAAAAAAGGTTCCATCATTGATAAAATACTGCTTTCAAATCTTCTAGGTAAACTATAAAAAGAAATACACACAATGGAGTGAATATGTACCAAGGACGTGATGTCTGCGTTATCGCCGACAGCACCGTAGGCCGCGAAAATAAACATGACCTCAAAATATTCTCCGAATCCAGCAAGACTACACCCTCAGGTAGACTGCATCAGTTAAATGAAAACTAAATAGGCGATTAAAACTACGCCCTTCAAAATAGTTCTGTCATCGCTAATTTTTAGAGCTGACTCCACGCGTCAGCTGACTGCCTCAGTCCAGAAATTTTGTACTCCCTTTGCTTTTTACCTTTCTTTCATAACATCTGCCCGAATCATGATGGAAAGCTGTTGCTAACATGCCAAATTAATTGACGACAACATCAATTAACGAGAGAATCTGAATTCGTGGATTCCCGTTTCCTTAGGAGATTCAAACCGGAATGTCTGAACACTTGCTGTAGTGGCGTCAGCCCCTTCTTGGTCAACTAGATTAAATCGGAAAAATCTCTCCAGTCGCCACATTTCCATACCAACTACTTCCTCGAACCTTCATTCCATGGTTTTATTATCGCGACTCCTGTTCCGAAATCTGAATGGGAAATCAATTTTGTTTCAGAACCTGATTCCCAACAACACTAACGACCCCAAACTTCATGCATTTTAAAATATTCATCAACAATTCAAGAAAGCTTTTGAAATGGACTTTAGTTTAGTGCAGACGTTTTAGTTCCACTCAGATGTAATGTTATGAGGATGGGTAGTCTCATTCTTTTATTTCAGGGGGGATTGACATTTGCTGCCTGAAGTAAGAGGCTCCCTCCATATCACTCAATAGGAGGGTTTACGTTATTTACGTATAGTGCCATCCACTAAAACATCAGAATGTTAAGAATCTATATATATAATTCTCTTACGTGTCTCACGAAAAAGACGTTATTTGTAATCGCGTTTTGGCAACACTGTACGATTTACGGTGTTTGTTTATCGCGAAGTCTCGCTCATCGATTGAATTTATAGCGTTATCGGATGAAATTTTATTGAAAAAAAAAAGGAAATTTTAATGAGCTGTTGCAGTTAGTTTATAATAAAAATCAAAGAAAGCGGAGGATCTTTACAGGGCCATTTAAAAAACGGTCCTTTTCAGGGCCAACAATTATAGTTCAACAAGACGCTTGCACTACAACTTTCGGCAACAAACTCAATGAAAAAGTGTGGGTCGTTTGAGTGCTGGGAAAATGTACACACAAACAACATGCTGGGTATTCAATTTCCAAAGCAACGCTCACATTTCGAGTCAAAATTTGCACCAAAGTTATCATTTGAATTCTAATTTTAGAGATACTGTGTATATTTTTTCTGAAAAAAAAAAACAAATTTAGATTTGAAAAACATTTTTTTGGTAACATATTTTGTAAACAATCCATTTTGCTAGGACACATGTCTTCATTGAGGCGAGCGAAGCGAGCATAGGTTCACGCAGTGAACCAATGAGGATTGCGAAGCAATCCTCCGGGGGTTGGCGAGCGTTAGTGAGCAGGGAGCAGGCCCCCTAGTATACAATAGTTAATGTATGTCAAGCCTAAAATCTTTCCCCCTTGGCACATATTTGATTCCTGTTCGGTGATTTAACAGCCGTGATACGTCATGATGCCGCGGGCATAACTAGACGGCCGTCTAAACAAAAATCCAGACGTGTCAACTTAGACGGACAGAATACGTTGGAGAATGGGCAACACAGACGGCTGTCGTGGTTTATTTTATTCGAGAAACAAAACAAAGTGGTTTTTTATTCTCTAGTTTAAACTTTCTAACTTCGGGATCGTTGAAGGTAGAGTGAAAATTTCAACAGATTTCAAATCAGCGTAAATTTCTACGCCAGATCGATATCCAAAACAGTTTTATTATTCAATTATTTACCATTTGATTATTTAATTATTTATTAAATAATTAATTATTTATTTAAAGAAAATCACATTTAAGGTATCGATCGGGTGTCAAATTTTCCGCAGATTTCAAATCTGTTGAAATTTTCATTCTGTGTTTAAGGATCCCGATTTTACAAAAACGAATTGATCAATGGCAGTCAAAAATGTTTATTTATTTCTCTTCTCTTCGTTCGAATCGCTTGGAGCAGGAAATGAAATGTGGCCGCTACAAGAGAAAAAACGTTCCCCAACTGTTTGAGACCGTTATGACGACAGTCATGGAAATGGCGGCTCCGATCATTTTCGTTACGCTCACAAACACCGCTCTCTAGGAAACCAACACCATGTGTTAGTATAAACAACGTTTTAGTGACGTCATCCACCGATACATCACGGCCGCTAGATCACGGCTACGCTTTCTTAGGAAACCGAAGCTTTAGGGAAACTTTTACTGTGTTACTTTTACTGTACTGTGTGTGTTTACTGTGTGTGTGCCCATTACTTGATATTGTATGTTTTGTGTTTGGCGCCGCATGGCCCTGCGTCATAAAAACTCGTCAAGCAATCTTTCCCCATTCTTTTCAGCATAATTCGCTTAGGACGAAAGGGGGTGATTAATATAATACTATCTCAGAGTTGCCAAGTGCTCCGGAACTTTCGGAGTTTCCCCGCTGAAGAATCGAAAATCCGCTACTCCGCGTAATCTTAGGTTCACTCCGGAAATCGCGTCAATGCAGGGAAAAGGGGATATTTCCCCTATGAAAAGGGAAATTTTTTTCCCATTTTCGGAGAAATTGTGTGTTAGAATTTTGTTTCTATAATTTAAGTATAAAACCTTTCATGTATACATTTATCCTTAAAACAGTACAAAGTCCAAAATTTGGAATCCTCCAGTCCTCGGCCATTCCGGATTTCGGATTATTTGCATTTTTTGTCAAAAAAAACCTTAATCTAACCTCCCCTGCGCGAATTTTGCGTTTGCAAAACTAAAATAGTAGATAATCGGAATAATATATAAAATAAAAACATTTTTTTAAACAATCTATATATATATTTCTCTTACGTGGCACGCAAAAAAGACGTTATTTGTTACCGCGTTTTGGCAACATTGTGCGATTGTTTGTTTACTAGGAGCCTCGCGACTCATTTGAATCTATAGTGTTATCGGATGAAATTTTATTGAAAAAAATGAATTTTAGACGAGCTGTTGCGGTTTGTAATAGAAATCTAAGAAAGCGGAGGATCTTTTCAGGGCTATTTAAAAAACGGTCCTTTTCAAGGCTAACAATTATAGTACAACAAGACGCGTGCACTACAACTTTCGACAACAAACTCAGTCAAAAAGTGTATGGGTGGCTCGAGTACTGGGGAAATGTACACACAAACAACATGCTGGGTATTCAATTTCCAAAGCAGCGCTCACATTGCGAGTAAAAATTTGCTCAAAGTTTTCATTTAAATTCTGTTACCACAGGTACTGTATATATCTCTTATGTAATACAACAAATTTAGATTTGAAAAATATTTTTTTGGAATATATTTTGTAATCAATCCCTTCTGCTAGGACACGTGTCTTCATTGATGCGAGCGAAGCGAGCATAGGTTCGCGCAGCGAACCAATGAGAATTGCGAAGCAATCCTCCGGGGGTTGGCGAGCGTCAGCGAGCAGGGGGCGGGCCCCCTAGTGCAAGAAATTTTACTTGCAAATCTTCTAATTTTTCTGTGTTTTATTGACTCTGAACATGTCCGTTATTTTGCGTTGTTTCATCCATTAAAGTCCAGGTTTACCTCCTTGTTCTTTAAAAATTGTCAGAAAAATGGGAAAAGTGAGAAAAAAAATACTGGTTAGCAAAGCGTTCGGATTTTATACGTCCGCATTTGTGACTTAAAAGAAATTATTTGTGCTAATAGAGAATTTTATGACTATTTTTAAAGAAAAATATGCAGATCTTTTATTTTTGTCCTTATTTTCGCGTTGCTCCTGAAGCAGCCTCAAAACTCCCGAAATTTTATGAGAATGCTCCTGAAGCTGCTCAGAAAAGGTTGGCAACCCTACATCTTTCTCACACTCCCTTTGAACCCTCATTTAAATATTGCTGTTTCAGTGCCAATACTTTATAGTAGTACCCAGGCTCTATTTTTATCCTCTGTTCCGCAGACGTGATTCTGGGCCCTGAACTTTATAGGGTCGTCCCTGGTCTAATGTTTTCTATAATTTCTAGTTTCCATCACTGGTTCTCTGTATTAGTAAAGTAGATTATGTCTGCAGGTCTGTGAATTCCGGTTTGAGTTAATCAACCTAGTTCATGTGCACGGGAATATCTTCCTTGGGTTTTTATTTTTCAAACTCGCTCAGATTAACATATTTTGTCGAACTTGTCTCCTACGGTAACGTAACCAAAACCCCCAACGCGTCCGTCTGTGTTTAGATTTCTATCTGTTTAAGAAGCGGAACACAAAAGCTGCCTTAATCTGACATCTACACTTAATGGTGAAACTGTATTGTTTTCTTCCCGTAATATGTCTCGGATTTCAATGGAAAATTGAAAATGTCTCGGAATAAAGTGATGCAGCTTATCGATTATGAAAGAAGACATTCAGTGAGATTTAACGATGTTTTGCATTGTGTTGGAGTTGTAAGTAATTTCTTGGCAACCTTTCTTTCCGTATCGTTAAATTCCCTCTTTTTGTTCAATATGAAATGCTCATTGGTGGTTTCTTTTTCAAAGTCCGGTTAACAATTTACTTTTTGGGTTAAAGAACACTTCAATTTTAAGACGATTTCCTCGAGGATATTTTTGTTAGCCATAAAAAAATGAAAATAAGCTAAGCGAATTCTCTCGTATGAATCTTGATTTTCCCAAACGAGTGTCAAGCTGGAGTTTAAAATTCGAAAATGAGTTTCGTGGCAAAGAGCCAACCTTCTGATAAATTGAATCGTGAAAACAAGGAAGTTAGGTTTGAGTGGAAAAAATTCTTTTGGGATGGCATTGTTAAACAAAGGGTACGTGTTGAACCAAGTTTTTGAAGTAAGTCAACCCAAGATCATACCAGCTAGTTTATGCTCGTTAAAATTTCTAGGACTATTGTTTTCTGTCCTTTGCCTGCGGGCGCCCTATCGGCTGTTACGTCGTTTGGATGTGTAAGCGACTGAGATGTTAACTGCTTAATGTAATAAACTTCAAAATACCTTTCTGATCAAACGTATAATGAATAATTTCAAGATGCATGCTTCATAAATGTCTTGCTATGTTCTCCAAGGAAAGTCTCATTGGGCAGAATTTTCAAGTTACTTGTTCGATGTGCAACCCAAAATTAGTAATCCGTATCATGTCGAGGGAAATTTTTTTTTTATCAGCGTAGATATAAACCAATTTGTAAAACTATGAATGAAACTGAACAGTGAATATACCTTTTAATAGCAGATTTTGTGCACATTTGCCTCCTGCTGTAGGATGTTCGGAGTTTCAACTGATTCTCAAAATGGATGACAAAACTACCGAAGCCCTATCGCTAAAATGGTGGGTTATTAAAGGTTAAACAGTGAAATATTACTTTTTGTTTCAATTTTATTTTGTTTTATGTATTAGTGAATTACCCCCGGGGGGGAAGGGGGAATGGAAGCCCGAGTTATCGTGGTTTGAATTTCGTATTCCCGCACAATTGCATCGGTGGCACGTGCTGTAACCACGACGAATGAAGAGACGGACAGTGGCGCCTTTATAATCCAAAACAAATATTTCAAGCAACATTAAATAGGAGTACCTTTTAGTAATTAAACTATATTTTTTCTTGTGCTTCAGCAGGATTTTGATTTCGTATTTGTTTTTAAGTACCAAGATTGTTATTTTTGAAAGCCAGGGAATTTCCCTGGTGATAACTCCCTTGTGAGTTCAATTGCATGTGCTGATGTCCGACTTGCTTGGACATCAGTTCACTGGTTTCTTCCAAGTCCACACTTCCCACAGAACGCTGGAAAGGCATTTGATGGGACGACATAAAAACAAATTTAAATCCGATGTGAATTTTTAACTTTTTTCTGGCCTAATGAGATTGCCATTTCTTTGTCCTCTGCGCTGTCAACTTGCAAATGGTAGGGTGTATTTATCTAAATAGCAAACTAGCAAATGGTAGGGTGTTATCATCCCAGGGTGTATTTATCTTTAGTGTCAGTAAAACTGACTTTCGTTTGGCATTTGATTCTAAAACTTTCGTTTGGCATTTGATTCTAAAACTTTCGTTTGGCATTTGTCCAAATATGGCCCTTGCAAACTTACGTCTATTTGGCATTTGACCAAATACGTCTATTTGGCATTTGACCAAATACGTCCATTTGGCATTTGACCAAATACGTCCATTTGGCATTTGACCAAATACGTCCATTTGGCATTTGACCAAATACGTCCATTTGGCATTTGACCAAATACGTCCATTTGGCATTTGACCAAATACGTCCATTTGGCATTTGACCAAATACGTCCATTTGGCATTTGACCAAATACGTCCATTTGGCATTTGACGAAATACGTCCATTTGGCATTTGACGAAATACGTCCATTTGGCATTTGACGAAATACGTCCATTTGGCATTTGACGAAATACGTCCATTTGGCATTTGACGAAATACGTCCATTTGGCATTTGACGAAATACGTCCATTTGGCATTTGACGAAATACGTCCATTTGGCATTTGACCAAATATGGCCCTTGCTTGCATCCCAATAAACTTGTAAGTAAACTCTGAAGCAAGTAGCACATTGATCGGCCATGCGACACCCTCTGGCATGCATAACTCCGCTTCTGTATCGAAAACATGTCCGCACATAGAAGTATTTCAGCCGATTCAGTGTCGCAGGACTGATATTGGACCAGTGTGTGGTTTGCCTAACTTGATTCTTCTGCTCTTTGCTATTTTTCGGATCCAATAGAGACCAGGTATCAGGGCATTTGCTGGTGTTAGTCAGCGTGAGAAGTGTTTTATCAGTGATCGCAGGAGTGTCCATCTAACCAGCTGGTTCCTCCATAGAATGCGTTCGGGGATATTTCTGTAGAAATGTCTACGCGATCGCTCGCTTTTAGTGTATCCACGATTGCTGCGCAGTGTTGTGAAAAGACAATGGCAATGTGTCAAGTCGATAGAACAACCTCTATTCCACTTAATCTTATCACATCTGTTCTCCCAAACCGTAAATTGAAGCTCGAAAGGGTGCAATCCGGCGCCTAATTTATCTTTCTCCATCAAGAGATCCTCCGAAAATATCGTGGGCTATCAATGCACTCTGATAAAGTTATCTGAATTTACTCTTCGCCCTCTACTTTCCGAGCACTCCTGTTGTATCCAGTAGATTGTCCCAGTCGCGTGTGTTTATGTCCCCTGCGATCTTAAACACACCTATTACAAATCGCACTCGCTGTGTCGCTCGAGATACCGAGGACGCGTGTCCCATCGATAACTTTGTGTACACTGTGGTTAATGGCGTTTCCAAGGGCAGCTATTTTAGTGACGAGGAGAGGGTTTAAGGGGCACGCATACGAAGGACGAACAGATTCTGTCACTGCGTTTTTAGAAGGAGAATGTGTGCACAAGTACGAAATATTTCTGGTGCTCGTTAATTTCATAGTAGTAAGTAAACTTGGTCTGAAGTCGTGTGTGTAAACATTCTCTGAAATGTAGAGAAAGTGCAGGTTTGCCCAAGCACTATTTACGAGCAAGTGGGTTGTTAGAGCCTGTTGTTGTTTCTTATGCCTACACTGGCAGACCAGAGGAGTGCCAGGCCCGTCGAAGACGGCAAGAGGCGAGGTGGGTGCGCCTTCCATGTTATTGAGCCCCATTGGGAGGAAGTCCGACTTTGCTCGACATACATGACACATCCGTTTTACAGGAAGGTCCCTTTCATACATCCATTCACTCACACATATCGTAATTTAGATCCCAATCAGAGGCCGATAACCCCCTGATCAGGTACCCCCAGAGGTATTGATTTGGTATGGGAACATGGGGGACATTGTGACTACGACCTATTTAACGTGCCCCAGTCACCATTAGTGAACACGACGGTCTTCAGCCAGGTCGAAGCGCCGATCTCGTAATCATCAGAATTGGAGGCTCCGCCGAGGACAGAACCCACAACCCTTCTGATGCGAGCCCGACGCTCTACTGACTGAGCTACCGCGGCTCTTTGAGCCGCGGTAGAGCTGTTAGAGCCTTGTGTGTATGGTTGAATTGGCCGATGAGCTGATAGCTTCACCCAAATACTTCCCGTCATGGGCAGATGCTAGATAACATTCGACTGCAGCAAAACTTTCCAGCCTCCACTCAAACATTCAGTGGCGACCGTTAATTTTCACCTTTAGAGCCCCATGGTTTACGAAAGACAAGAAACCCCATTTGGAAACACCACTAGAGTAACTTGGGTCCGTGAAATTGTATTCAACTACTGTGTAAATTTTTGAATTTTAAAATTATTATATTCAGGAAAATAAAATGTAAACTATATAGTTTACAGCCTTTGAACAAACTTATGGCCAGACGCAATCGCATTCATATTTAGTGGATTCATTCTCACGTAGATATCAAATTTAATGAAATTGCGGACAGACTTGCAGAGACTTCTCATACACGTTTCTTACGAACACATCAAGAGTTATTCACCATGAAGAATAACTTAAATAAAGAAATTTTAAAAGCATCGACAACTCCCTGGAGCTTTGCTCAAATATAAAGGTGACAGAAAATGTCGACTGCCTTTTCTAGACTTGAAAGCAGGCACATTCGTTCTCTTCTTCGTTCGAAGGCCGTATGGCGTTTCCAACTTGCCTAAGTCATCAGGCCTACTTTAATTTGGCAAGATAGGATCTCTATGGAAATCTTGAACTAGTGTTGAAATTTTTAAGCTTGTTCGTCTAACTCGGGGATTTGGTCGAGCTGTTTAGCTAGTCCTTAAGGTTCAAGTAGCGCTATACAATTCCGGGACTTGTATATTTTAAAGTTTCAGTTTAGTGATTCGGATGTATGAGATGAATACTAAATCAAATGAAAAAAAAAATTCTAAAATCCAATTTATCTTCATTCCCTTTTGCGAATGCACGATTAAAAACGCTACATGTTCTCCTAGTTAGGGTTTTTGATCTGAGAAAAATCCTGATACGGTTATTTTTAAAGAGTATAAAATATTTAATCGCTATCCTTTTCTTGATTCACAGAGTTCTCTTCCGTTTCATTGTTAAGCACTCAAAGAAGCAAGTTATTTCGTCATTGGCTCTTGTTTTTCAAGACAGGACAATTAGGAACGTTATCCTAAATTGATTACAACGTCCATGATTTTAGAAATATCATTTTTATTTGCACGAATAATTATTTACCTACCAATGAAATTTTCTTGCAAATTTACATTTTATACGAAATAAAAATGTTGAAATTTTTCGTCAAAGTTTGAAATTTATTTACTTTATTATATTTTTTAAGCTTTAAGCTCTAACCAGAGAATGAAATAGCCTTTTTAATGTACTTTATATAGGTCATGTGCTTTCACATTTAGTTGAGGAAAATAAAATTCGCCTTTGACGCAACCAATGAGTGATCGTTCTTTTAATAGTTTATTCAATTGCGTGACTTTTGAAAATTTTATTTTGAAATATCTTCCGAGTTCGCGCATGCAAGATTCTCTTTGTGCACAAATTTTAATGGTTATAATTTCGAATTTTGCAGCTGCAGGATTTTGAATTTTTAAAAAAGACGTTTGTCTCAAAAAACTCCATTCTTTGCTAAAGAAATAACTAAACCTTAAAGTTGCTTTTATTTTTGGTGTTTGTAATTTTTATTTCATAATTCATAGCAGAGAGTCTTCAAGTTATACGTTTTCATTTGTTTGGTTTGTCGCTGAACGTTCCTGATATACGAAAGCTTATTAAACCGGACCTTTCTTATTGTGGATTCTTCGAGCAACTATGTATCAAAAAAATGGCCATAGATTGATCGACGAGCGAATTACTATGGGTCTAATTAGCCCTTCTGTAATAAAAGTTAACTGGAGCTGCAAACCTAACAACAAAACCACTAAAAGGTCCATACACAAATAAAGATTTGAATCCATAGCTGTCAAACGAGTCAGCGTTAAACCACTGCTAATCCAAATGGATCTCTTGAGGTTAGGATCCCTAATTGAACTTTCTTTTTACAATATTATGAATTATTTGTAATGTCCTGTTTTTTCCGCAGTGTTCTAGAGTATAAGTGTTCCAAATTGGGTGTGGATTGGTCAAACGGTGTAGATTTGTACAGAGAATATACACACGTCCTTTTTTATAGATATAGAAGGGTCGCAGTAGCCCATTTGAAAGATTAACGGATTAACATCCCAAGAGATGCGAGTTCGAAACTAGATCTCGTTGGTGCACGTTAAATCTGCCGTGGTCTTAAATATCCTCACGTTGGCGTGGTGTGGAAGTTTGGAGAGATGGGGTTGCCAGTTGAAGTGTTGACTCGTCATCTGACCATGGTTTAAACTGACCATGGTTTAAACATGGTTTAAAAGGTGTTTTCGGTTCTTTCCCTTTGGGATTGATCCCGGACTGTCGTCAATAGCCCGTTGTATTATTTCAGTACGTCGTTATCATTTACCCTTTTTTTTAAAAGTGCTGTTTGAATTTTCTTTGATAACTTTAATGGAATATGTAGGGTGAAATTCATTTGCAACGTATTTTGTATTGATCTTGTTTTCTTGTGTTTCTACGTCATATTGTCTACTTTGGACCATTTTGATTGGCACGTATATCCACTGATCAAAATGATAAACTGACCACACTAGAAAAGCATGCGACAAAACATTCTACGTGCACGTGCATACTCCGTTTCTGTGCAGTACGCATTCGATTTTCAGCCAATTTAGTATCGCAGAACTGATGATGGACCTCTGTGGTTTGCTTGTACGGACCCAGTACTAGCGCGTCTTTGTTGGAATTCCTCCGCGTTGCGAGGACGATTCTATTTAGTACCGTAGGTAGGTCGGTATGTATTAAACTCGTGAAGAGTGAATCGATTCTTCAGTTCGATTCTTTCGTCACTTGTTTTGATCTACAGTGAGCTATGATTATTTATCTCTATATATAAAACACTAACGTACGTGGACCCGAAATCGACGTTATTTGTGTATCGTCGAATGGCAACAATCAACGTAAATAAAATAACCCAGATATTTTGAATTCTTGCTGTTTTCAAAAAGCCGAGGTCAATTTCTATGCAAAATGACGAACTAAATTGGAATATTTATGTTTGAACTGACTTTTTATTTCTTCCTTTGATGTAAAATTAATTTAAACGTAATTTTGCTACCCGGTATCTGGCCACGTCAGAATTAATGTTTACTTTTTTAATTTGATTTAGAATTCCGTGTTTGGGTATTTGAGTTGACTGTGAGATGTTGCGGACATATATGAGGATTCCCAAGTATTATAAATATGTGTTCTTTTTGTTAATAAATTATTATTGTCTTTGTCAATATCGTTGAAAGTCTTTTGTCGCATTATTCTATTTCACAATATATTCAGGAAGTAGAAATTCAACACGTTTGAATAGATACGTACGTGGTTTTTTTTTTCTTCAGAATTTTGCATTTTTTCAAGGATAGGAATTTTATTTTTGGTGGAGTGGTCGTTCACGGTAAGACGTTTGTCGCCAACTAATTTTTATCGCCAAATCAAGATGGCGGCCGAATTCCGTAACAGCAGATAGGGTTGTCATAATAAAAACGGCAGTTGTGAAGAAAAACCGCAAAAGGTGAAGGTTACCATATTTGGCGACAAATCGCTTTCTTACCGTGAACGACAGTTCCACCATATGTCTATTTCCAGCAAAATATCACTAGACATGGGTAATTTTGTAGCGGTATATGTATATTTCGACCCACTTTATTTAAATATTTGATTGATTACGTAATGATTCGAAGAATTGTTTCATAAAAATAAATAAAACATACAAATAAAAGCATGTTTAATTACGGTGCGTAAAAATTTGAAAAATAAAACACTATTACACACCACCGAGCGCTAGCCGGCGCAGCCCGGCTAGTTTGTTAAAATATCACCAGGACTAGACCCGAGGATGTATTTATTCCACACTGATGACATTTTTGTTGGTTTTTGTATCGGATCAATCAGATTTACTTATGAAGGATGCCTTACAGAGATAAGAACACTTCTCTGAGGGAAACCTCGAACACCTATTCGTGATGAAAATCTAATTACATTTCGAATTCATTCATTCAATAAATCAGTTTCAAAATCATTTTGAAGACACAAAAAAAAGACTACGAGATAAGTAAATTATCATAGCTCAGTGTCTATTAAAACAAGTTACGTAAGAATCGAACTGAAGAATCGATTCACTTTTCACGAGTTTAATATCTACCGACCTACCTAAGGTCCTAAATAGAATCGTCCACGTAACGAAGAGCCATTCCAACAATGCATTTTGCAAAATGCATTTTGAGCATGTAACTGATAGTCATTACTCAAGCTTCCCGTTGATATTCGAGAAAACAATTCCGAACTGGAACTTCCTCGGAATTTAACACCTATTTTAAGCTATATTTTGGCCTGGTGAGGTTCAAGCAACCATGCGGCGATATGGCTTTAAAACTAAATTATGCATATCAGCATTGTTGATACCTGGCAATGTTTCTGCCGATTGAGGACACGCTCGAAAAGAATGATCTATATTCGAGAGGTATTAAGTAAAGTCGCCGTGGGAGCAGTTCTCTGTTAACGCCTTTGCATATCTTTGGCATGATTTCAATTTTGGGTCCGCCTGCACTATCAGTTCCGACAGTTTGTAACCGTTTAACGTTCAATTTATAGCAATTACTGGGATGCTTTATCTGGCTGTGATCCAGCAGGCAGCATTTGGTTCCACTTGAGCTCCCAAGATTTTTATTGTTCTTAAACGACGACAGCTCTCGACTGTATTTCCTCTCGTTTCCGTGATTTATAAGGCTGTATTTGATGGAAAATACAATCGAGTTTTATTCGAAACTCTTCTGCTTGAAAGCTAATTGATTACTTATTTATGATTTCACGATGGTTTTAGAGGGGTATTTGTCAAATTCCATGACGGTGATGACAGATTAATACGTCTATTCTTCCTGCTTCTGCAAACTTTAATTTCTGAATTTCTATCCGAGAATGTTCGGTTATTTGTGCTTTTTTCCCACGTAGGTTTTTGTCGCCAATGTTGACAGTGTTGGACATTCTGTTTTTCCAGACAGACGCGCAAGTTCGATTCCTTCCTGGGTATATTTCTCCCTTCTGTGTTTGTAGAATTTTCCTTGTGTATGTCCATTACTTGATGTTGTATGTTTTGAGTTTGGCGCTGCGTGGCCAAATATGGCCTTTTGTGTCATAGAACCAAACACAGACGCATGATCAATCGGGACAGTTGCTTCACGGCAGCAGAATTTAATTTTGTTTGGAAGAGGCCAATTTTAAATTTTATATGCGAGTTGTTTTTGCTCTCATATCAGTCAGCATAACATGTTTTGTTAAAATGTGTTATATTGAGAGAGAGAGACTTTTGTTTTGTTAAAATTTTTAGCATTACATCGTTAAAAATTTAAATTAGCTGTGATTAATTTTTTTTTTTACTTGACATGTAAACTAGAATGATGTTGAGGTTTCTGTGGGCAATTCCGCAAATTTCATTTATGTGTAGTGACAATTTTATAGTTTTCTAGCTGAATAATCCGACATTATGTGTGTGTGTCTGCTCGGGTTGAAATGGTTAAATGTTGATTGAAAAGTGAAGTAGAAAAATCACTTTTCTTACATAGAAAAATGCAATCATTTAAGTTGTAAGGAAAATACTTTTAAACTTCGTTTTTAACCTTGTCATAACTTCTATAATTTACTTCGGATGCAAAAAATACATTTAGTTCCTGAATAATATATTGCAATATGCAAAAGACTAAGACTAACACGAACAGAAACTAAATTCCGATGAAAAAATGCAGAATTCTGAAAAACGAAAAATGTGCAGTGTCAAATTTTGACTCCCTGTGCTAAAATAGAGCAATTCGAAAAAAGACAACAAAAATATTGTTAAAGATGATAACGATTTATGAAAATTTTAGTCATGCACAAATATGACCACGACATTTCCCTGTGTTTAACTCAAATACACAAACACGTGATTCTAAATTTATGAATATATATAAAAAGGGATGTGTGTTAGTGTATGTATACTTGTGTGTATATTCTCTATAAAAATCTACTCCGTTTTACCAATCCACACCCAATTTGATACACTTATACTTTAGAACACTGCGGAAAACATATGCTATTATTTTACCACCATGAAAATTGGCACACAAGCCCCAATTTTAAAACCTAGAATTTGTTTTTTCTGCAATAAATGGATAGTGATAAGGAAACACGTTCTACAGGGTTTGTGTATTTGAGTTAACACAAGAAAATGTCGCGATCCTATTTGAAACCAGAGCAACGCCGGGTTATTCAGCAAGTCAAATCTATAAAATAAAACGTTAATTCTGGTTAGCAAGATCTCAAATACCAAAATTACGCTTTTATGATCAATGAATTTTTCGTTTGGGCTTTTCGTGTTCCACTAAAAAAAATTAAATATTAAAATTTCATCAAAATTAAATATTTTAATTATTACTCACACAGCCGTTTCTTGTGGCAAAGTTATGCTTATAGAGAAAATACGCGTGTCCAAAATAAGAACCATTGTAGCCTTTCAGTTTTCTGTAGAGCGTGTTTCCTTGTCAATATACAGTTATATGCAAAAAAATTATTTAGTTTAAAATTTGGGTTTTTTGGGACACTTTTAGGATTTCCTGTGTGCCAATTTTTATGATTGTAACTGCCACAGATTGGTCTGAAGACAGGAAAGTAATAGCCTATTTTATTCCGCGGTGTTCTAAAGTATTCGTGTACCAAATATGGTGTGGATTGGTTAAACGGAGTCGATTTTTATAGTGAATATACACACATCCTTTTATACTCGTTTATATATAGATGTTAAGTTAATTCGTTGAAATAGAAGTGACACCCTATATTTCAAGTTTCTTTTAAATATCCAGTAAGTAAAGTTCATTCTCGTGTCAGGCAGACGTCATTACGTTGTTTGCATTGCTTTTGCTACGAATAGTTGTCATAAATAACAAGGATGGCATGTTATTTGATGAATGTTGTGTATTTTGATCGTTGTTTTGGAATTAGGTATAATTCCTACCTTTCATGAGATGGCACAAAAAATTGATTCTGACGAAAGTATTTAAATTATAGCAGGCTAAATTTTCGTAAAACCATCAATAAGATGGAATTTCACTGGGTCTTTTTATTTGCGCCAGTATTGAGAAATAATTATTTTGGCACAGGCACGATTTTTCTACCAATCGTCAACATGAGAAACTGATTTCGATTTCTACTTAAGTTTTTGGGTAAATGCCCCTCGCGCCAAAAGACAATCCAATTGACCACAAGTGTTCGGAACGAGTACTTTTAAATGTCCGCCTAACTGGTATACTTGTCATACCGTTTCACTTCCTTTTGCACCCAGTAGGTCCTCGATTCGAATGTCGGCTTGTGAGTCGACATCTGATCGTGGTTCAAAATTACGTGGTGCTTTCCCAAAGGGGATTGATCCCGGACTCGATTTTCCAAACCCTCACTGATACTGCACCGCCAGGTGACAGGCCGGTCGCTGTGAAAAGCGTTAAGGAATTGTGGGAAGGTTGATCCAACTTCTTGGCGACTTATCGCTCCGTCGTCGCGCTTTTAGCAAGAAGTTTCAATGGATAACAGTTAGGGCGATTTGATTTTTTTTTAAACGGATTTTATCGGTTTAAACCGGGTTTTTTTTTTTTATAAACTTAGTTTAACAAAGCAATGAACATTAAATGCAAAGTAGTAATTATCTGTAATGTCTGCTCAAATTGATTAGTCCAATGGATTATCTTAATTAATTAATCATTATTTGTGATTAATTAATTATATGATTAGTTCTTATTAAATAATTAATATTACGGGGTGATTGTCTTTAGATTTTCTTTAATAAGTAAATGGGATCTTTAAATAAGCAGTAACTTTAAATGTTAATATATTTAAATTGGGTTTTATCTTTTGAAATTATAAAAAATCGATAAAATCTCTTATCTATAAAAAAAACAGGTTTTCATCAGTTTATAAAAAAACATCTGGTTTTAGTTTAATAATTTTATTCTCATTTAGTTTAAATAAGAATCCTTGTTTTAATAACTGTTATAAAAAAAAAAACTGTTTTTTAATCAGTTAATTAAAAATCTAAGTCATCTTTTATCAGTAAAAAATTGCAAACTTTTTGTGTATATTTAGTGAAAGTTCGAATACTGTTTCATTTTAAAGGAAATAAACTATCTTGCAACATATAAAAAAGTTTTAACTTCAGCGTCATTTTCATTTGCCAAGGAACTTCGAAGAATAGTGATATTTTCCATATGTAAAACTACGTTGAAATCTTTTGAGATTTCTTTTATTTTTATTCTATTTCCATTGTGCGCTCCACACGTGTAACACAATCAAGATAATACTAACAACATGAAGAATGTGCGGCGAGATTTCTTCAGCGCCAAGTCGTCCTAGTGCAACCCGATAACCGGTCAATTTAATTGGTTCAGCAACAAATCGTCATCCAGCGCGACCGGCCTGTCACCTGGCGGTGCAGTATCTGTGAGGGTTTGGAAAATCGCATCCCGGACCGTCGTCAATAGCCCGTTGTGTTGCTGTAGTACGACGTTAATCCAAAATACCATACCCAGTTTTTTTGAGCGCATGGATGTTGGTGATTGTCCCTATTAGGACTAGATGTGGCTGCCCATTCGGTTCTCCTTCACAAGTAGCTGTCAGTTCGTCCCTTGTAATGTTGTGCACCGAAGAGGTCAATAGCCTGGCATAAGAAATAAAATATGTTTATACTGTGCATTCCTTGTCCTTTTCACTCGTCACTTCTTCAATGCTTCAGAACCCCTCTGTTCCACGAAATTCAGTTAATGAAACTGACTGAGCGAATGTTTCATTGTGTGTGATAGGATCGCGAACTTGTGTTTCAAGAATGAGTCAGCATTTGCTGACTAAGGTGATTCAGTGTTGCAGACACGAAGGAGAATAAACACAATGGCGAAAAGAATATTCCTATTTGCAATTCTAGCAGAAAAAAGAAGATCGGATTCCGTTTCGATATTTCTTCCGAGATGTTTGTACAGGTTTGCAATTTCTTCTACTGATATATTGATCTGTCATTTTTTCCGAATTAACGCGAAACCCGGTACTTGAACTGAAAAAAGAATGTTCGGAACAATCTACGAACAGCATTGTCTTTATATTTGAGGAAAGTGGTAAAAGGTAAAATATATTAAAACGTCCCATTAGTGGAGGTTGTAGATGCTTGAAGATCTTAATTGACATTGTTCACTTGAAGGAATTTTCCCATTGGATGTTTGATTCTGGATAAATGTTTAAAAAAAAGTGAACATTCAATTTTGAATCACAAGATAGTGCAAACGTGAAATCGGATAACAAAATATTACAAATCAATACCATCGCAGTTATCAGCTCAACGTATTGCTTTTATACGTTTCAGTAAACATCATTATCATAATTGAATTACGAATAAAACCATTGTTTTGCTTAAAGGGATAAGATTATAGTTTTAATGAAGTTCAATAGACTTCGGAACTTTATAATTCGTATATCCGGAAATAGAGGGATACAAATGCCAGAAAATTAATATTTTTCTATGTAACGAAATAAACTGCTGTTTTTATACTGCATTCTCGAGTCGCCTCTGTCTTTTAATTTGTAGAAGTGGTGGTTTATCTATACAGACATTTTTTATAGCCTTGCAGTTTGTTGGCCCTACAGATGTTTCTAAATAGCTGAAGGCGTGGTCTTTTATTTTCCACGTTCGTGAAAGGATGAGATCATAAAATCGAGTCAGGATGCATTCAACCGGCAATAAACGTCCGGCCCAAATTTTATTTGTTGAGCAGCTTTAAAGCTGTAGCTTGGAGTCTGTTCAGTTTAAAAAAAATAGATTTTGCTCTTTTAGGCCTAGAAAAATAAATACTTCAATTTTTTTAATGGTCTGCACAGTGACTCTGGACTCTGTCCAATGGACAATGTACATACACTTAATCGACCTTCCAATCAAAGAAGACAATTATTCTCTTAGTCAATATCTAACTAGTGAAAGACCAACAGCAGGTTCCCACGGTCCTTGAAAAGTCCTTGAATTATTTTTTCCTAACTAGGGGCCCTTGAAAGTCCTTGAAAATTACGGAACTTGGTGAAAAGTCCTTGAAAGTACTTGATTTTTTTAACAAGTACATAATTGTGTAATTTCGTCTTGCATTGGAAATTGTCCAGACTAGTTTCCTCCACAGCAAGTGTGCCATTTAAGCCTCATTCTGAATGAAACCGGTGTTTCACGCTTTGACACTATGTGATATACTTATAATACTAGGTCTAGATCTCCACAGTATGGCTATCCGTCTAAGTTGACACTTCTGGTCTCCATTAAGACGGCCGCTTCTCATACTCTTCTTCGTGCCACCAAAAGAATTTATCGTACGATATTTTATCGCACGACGGAAATCGATATGAGTGCAAGTAGCCTAAAAGTTAGCATTGAAACAAGAACCCCACTCTGCAAAAAAAAAAAAAATAGGTTCTGTGAGAAAAGAAAATCTAAATTGTTCCCAAAATTGACAATAACCTTTCCCTTTTTTGACTAACAGTTGTATAAAATTTTTTTTTTTAATATTTTTCTTTTTAATTGACACCTTTTGTGTATGCCTTGTCGTTATAAAAAATTTTAGGTCCTTGAAAAATATTTTTTTGGTTTTTAAAAGTCCTTAAAAGTCCTTGAATTTTTTTTGGATAAAGGTGTGGGAACCATGAACAGTTCTGTCGGTTCACTTGTCAATATCTAACTAGTGAAAGACCAACATATCTGTGGGTTCAAAAAAGGGTCACATGAAACATACTTTTAACTTTTAAAAAGTTAATCAGAATGTAAGATTGTTTTCTATTTCGATTTCATTCGTCTACTATGTATATCTACATCAAAATCATGGATGAAAAGGACAATAGGACATACATGTGATTGTTACATTATTTAAAACGATGACTTTTCTTTCTCGAACCTTGAACCCAATGACTTAAAACCGTCCATAAATCATTAGAAATTTTATCATGCGGATCACAATTTGGTGCATTGTCTTTCAAACCCTTTTGATTTTGCCCGCTTTGAAAGCATCATTAAAACCTTTTGTGAACTTAGATTGACATGGTGCGTACGCGAATACCAACGTCAGTTCGCATTGTTCATATTTGTTCTCCTGCGCTTGTACGTCAGACCGCTATTTACCTAATGTATAAAACCGAAAGGGAACAGAATCTGTGATGGCAGAAGTGATATCGCTCAAAATACATCTTTAGAAAATCCTTACAAGTTAAAAATACTTGAAAACTATTTTCCCTTGAAGTTGATGTGCGTACTGAAGCTTTCGACAGCTGTTAAATTGTGTTCACCTTTTCTCCCGATTTCGCATGAACTCGCTGTCTATCAGTGCGAACGTCGAAAACATCGTAAGAAACGTCGTTCGGTTGCCGTCATTTTTATCGCTCACGTCCCCAAAATAGATAATGCACTTACCACCAAGGTGAAACGATTTATGAAATGGAGTTGAGCAACAGCGACTGCCCCTCGGAGAGCAGCTGCCCTCTTGCTCATTCATTATCTTTTATTATGGCAATTTTTAATTTTGTAGTCTTTCTTCGAAGTCTGAATCGCTATGAATAATGATAAACTCCACCCCAAAAGGGGTAGAAAGTGGTTGTCGCCCATAACAACTCGTACTTAAACTCGCATGTTTGAAGTTTATTAACGAAATTAAATACAGTGGATCAACTAAATTCCCTCGTCTATTTAAATATCGATTCGCTTTAAGAGGACTGGATTTTCAAAACAAGTTTTACTTTTAAATTTATCGTCCGACTGTTATAAAATTTGCACTCTTTTACGAAAAGACCTAGTTCAGTTCAAAAGTATCAAATTGTGTGCGGAAGTTATTACATAATGCTTGGCCATATTATGATAAATTTACAAAAATTGATGTTCCCAAAGCGCAATCATTTTTTACGTGTTGTCGATGTTGTATAGTATTTACATAGCTGTTTGTGTCCATACGAGTATAAATCGGATTCTCCATTTCATAAGTGTGTCACTCAATTGTGTGAGAAAAACATTTTTGCACTGCACACCTAAAATGTTGAAAAAATGTATATAGTATTAAGCAACTTTCGAATCAAAATTTGAAAGCTTGGTAAACTTCTCATTTGCACTTGAATGTATTACTCGTTTTGTTTGTGTAAATTTACTTTTCTTGTAAATGAAACTCCGTCGATAAATGATTGTATTTGAAAAGTTCTTTTAGCTGTTTCGAGTTTGATGCAAATTAATTTTTAAACCCAAAATTTGAAGAAAAATCGATTGGAGGTGGAGAAGAAGGAAAATAAAGGAATAAAAATATTAATAAATTATGGATTGGGATTTTTTGTGAAACTAAACTTGTATCCAGACTGGAAAAGTAAAGTAACTTAAGAAAATCTTGAGAATAAATAAATAAATGAAACGGGGACTTTGTTGGGAGTTGAATTGAACAAATGTTGTTTTAATGTCTAATGGAAACAAGTCAAGGAAATCGAAACTGAATAGGCAAATGAATGCCGTACCACTGTCAAGTACAACTAAATTAAAGGAAGTTTGAAACGCCCAACAATTGTTTGTCTTTTCGCTTGTTAGCTATGTTGAAAGAATTGCAATGGATGAAATACTTTTTGGAAAAACTACTTAAAAGTAAATTACCTGTTTTACGTTTACTAATCGAATTTAGCTATTTTATTTTCGAAAACTGAGATATCGAGGTGAGAATAGGGTTACGACAAAAATTGTGAAGGTTTGGGTGGTTAATCCTTTCCTATCGCATGTCAAAAAATTACCATCTAATTCTGTTTTTGCACGAACCTTTTTTTACACGAATTTGATTTAACACGAATTAAATAAAATATTTCATTCTCTCTTTTTCCGCGAGTCATTTTGATTTAACGCGAGCGGGCCAAGCCAATTTCTAAGAATTTTTATTGCCTAAATTCCAAGAAACGAATTTTTATTTGTGGCATAGTATCATTTCTATATTACACGCACAAATAGATTGCATAACAGCTAGAGTACGTTTTGAAACGCGTGCTTTCGTTTACCAATGCTTACGTTTAAGTACTATCTATCTATCAAATATAGACGTTTTTATTGAATTTGGTGCACATATACGTTTAAACGTGAACTGAAGTTGTTGACAGTCTCTTACAGAGAATTATATAATGACCTAACCAAAACACGAACACAACGATTAATAACTGAATTCGTTCGTAAAACCGGTGAAACATTAGCACCAGCACCAGAGGAGACTCGTGCTAATTTTGCTCAAGAGATCATTGAAAGAAATTCATTAACAGAGAAAGACAGCGTTTTCAACATTTCTTGTAATAGAAGTCATCTATATATATATTTCTCTTACGTGGCACGCAAAAAAGACGTTATTTGTTACCGCGTTTTGGCAACATTGTGCGATTGTTTGTTTACTAGGAGCCGCGCGCCTCATTTGAATCTATAGCGTTATCGGATGAAATTTTATTGAAAAAAATGAATTTTAGACGAGCTGTTGCGGTTTGTAATAGAAATCTATGAAAGCGGAGGATCTTTTCAGGGCTATTTAAAAAACGGTCCTTTTCAAGGCTAACAATTATAGTACAACAAGACGCGTGCACTACAACTTTCGACAACAAACTCAGTCAAAAAGTGTATGGGTGGCTCGAGTACTGGGGAAATGTACACACAAACAACATGCTGGGTATTCAATTTCCAAAGCAGCGCTCACACTGCGAGTAAAAATTTGCTCAAAGTTTTCATTTAAATTCTGATTCCAGAGGTACTGTATATATCTTTTATGTAATACAACAAATTTAGATTTGAAAAATATTTTTTTTGGAATATCATATTTTGTAATCAATCCCTTCTGCTAGGACACGTGTCTTCATTGATGCGAGCGAAGCGAGCATAGGTTCGCGCAGCGAACCAATGAGGATTGCAAAGCAATCCTCTGGGGGTTGGCGAGCGTAAGCGAGCAGGGGGCGGGCCCCCTAGTATTCCAATAATATGCAAGCGTGTGCATCGCTTATTATCAGAAAGTGAAAATTAATAAAATTTTGTTGTTGTCGTCGTGTGGGCCCAATTGGGGGTGCCATTGCCCCGGAGGGTTGGACTTCTTCATACATGACACATCCGTTTTACAGGAAGGTCCCTTTCACACATCCATTCACTCTCACATATATTGTAATTTAGATCCCAATCAGAGGCCGATAACCCCCTGATCAGGTACCCCCAGAGGTATTGATATAAAATTTTGTGTTAAACGGATTTTGGCTTATGTAACAGAATATATACTCGGAATTTTTTTTATTTAAAAAAGAACTTTTGCTACAATTTCGCTTGTGTAATGTTAACTTCACTTACTTGTAGTGTGGAACAAAAGATCACCATTTCATAAGTCCCTATTTCAAATGAAAACTCTAATATCTTGGAAGTATATTTGTATCTGAAATAGTTTCATGTTTACTCCATTTCGCATTTTATCTGCATACAAAGTGAAACATAACGTAGTTAATGATAAACAGTTAGGGTAAATACGTTTAACCTAGTTTGGAATGTCTGGGCTGTTATGTGAAGGTTATCTTCACTTTTGATTAAAACATTTGTTTTGTAAGTCAAATAGAAACACCATTTGTGGTTTTCTTCTCATTCCCGATTTCACCTGGTCTACCCAAACTAGACTCAAGTATGCCCTGGCGACTACTCATTTCGACAATACTTATCCATCTTTATCTTATGCACACGTTTGTGCTTTACCTTCTGCAGATCACACTAGTTTCTTTATATTTCTCACCAAGTACAATTCATCCAAATTGGGTGAAAATGCCGAGTTATAAATTTTATCAAACGTATGTAACGAATAAAAGACTTAACAAGACTCATTTTGGTTAGACTGAGCCATATTATAAAATTAACTTATCGCGATTTATCTTAGGGAACCTTTCAAACATATCTATTTGAATGGCGTATACGTTTCTTAGCCCTCCTGCTGGTTGGCTCGACTAGATTAGCAAAACTGACCAGATCTTTTGGACGAAATATCTCGTCACCAGGAGACAACTGACCAGATCTTGATCTCGTCATCATCGCAATAATCGAATTAGATATTTCGTCATTACATAAAATTACAGATCTTGATGGAAGAGATATCTCGTCGAAAGGTGAATGAACAAGGTGGATCATGCCAGGAATTGATAAAAAAAACTGTCAACACCATCCTTTAGACAGGTTTCTCAGACCACACTTTCCTTGTGTGGGAAATACGGGGTCGTTTGACAGGCAACGTCCTTGATGTCTGTCAATACCGTTATCGTATTTTTTGTTCTTTATGTCTATGGAAGTGATTATTTAAGTGACGTTTAATGTTTTACGGTGATCCCGGTCAGTATCCGTGCGTTCTATTTCTAATATAAAAAGATTTGTATTCACGGAATGTATTGATGGGACAACATAAGCCAAATTCAATTTCCCAAAATCCGATATGGAGTGTTTTGTAATTTTTCTGGCCTACTAACGGGATTGTCTTGGCTCCATGGGTTAGCCCCTCCTCTCTATCAACCTGCGAGTTGCAGTCAGCACAGGTTCGATTCCTGCCTTGGTGTTTTTTTCTCTTCTATGTCAGTAAAAACTTCCATGTGTTTGTTCATTTCTTTGGCGTCTGTCTTGTGTTTTGCAGAGCTTGGCCAAATATGGCCATTGCACCATTAGATCCAAACCAAAGAAGGTGGTTTTCCAACTATCGAATCTCCTTAGAAGATGAAAATAAAGAATGTGTTAAGAAATAACAATTTTGCTCTGTAACTTAAAAACACCAAATTCACCAGGACATTTTTTTTTCTCGCTCAAATGCTTGTTGATATGTCTTCAACTATAACAAGAAATTCAAAGCGTTTGAGGCCTGGTGCACACATCCGGTTTTTCAACGTGCGGCGGCACCGAAGACCAACTATGAACACATAACCGTGAAATGACGCACGAACTCATTTCGCGCCATTTGCGATAAATATTCTATCAACAAAAACGTGTTCATTTCGCTTACTTGGTGAAAAAAAAAGTATATTTTGAAACAAAATAGACGTTACTGGATATAACCATTTATTAATTATCTATATATATAATTCTCTTACGTGGCACGCAAAAAAGACGTTATTTGTAATCGCGTTTTAGCAATACTGTACGATTGTTTGTTAATCGCGAAGTCTCGCACATCGATTGAATTTATAGCGTTATCGGATGAAATTTTATTGAAAAAAAAAATGAATTTTAGTCGAGCTGTTGGTGTTTATAATTAGAAATCAAAGAAAGCGGATGATCTTTTCAGGGCCATTTAAAAAACGGTCCTTTTCAGGGCCAACAATTATAGTTCAACAAGACGCTTGCACTACAACTTTCGGCAACAAACTCAATGAAAAAGTGTGGGTCGTTTGAGTGCTGGGAAAATGTATACACAAACAGCATGCTGGGTATTCAATTTCCAAAGCAACGCTCCCATTTCCGAGTCAAAATTTGCACAAAATTTTCATTTGAATTCTGAACTTAGATATACCGTATATATTTTTTCTGTAATACAGCAAATTTAGATTTGAAAAACATTTTTTTGGTAACATATTTTGTAAACAATCCCTTCTGCTAGGACACATGTCTTCATTGAGGCGAGCGAAGCGAGCATAGGTTCGAGCAGCGAACCAATGAGGATTGCGAAGAAATCCTCCGGGGGTTGGCGAGCGTTAGCGAGCAGGGGGCAGGCCCCCTAGTTATTTATATTCCATTTGTTTATGAAAACAAGGTACTTGAGAGAAAGGAGACTCGTGTGCGTCGACCGTGGGAACTGCGGTACAAATTGCACGCAAGTTGGACGTGCGTCGCTGGAGGCATGTGTCCACTGCTCCATTGGATCTAATGTATCTCAGACCGCACTTGCGTTGCGGCAGCGGCGCCGCACGTTGAAAAACCGGATGTGTGCACATGGCCTAAATGTTGCGACTTTAAAATTCAAAGTTTTTCGGTTAAGCGCATTTAATAAATCTCGCTTTCTTCTGTTGTAAAAAAGACGTCCGCTCTCTGAGAATAGATAATATTAATAAATCTTCCAAGTAATCGGCGAGTAAATATTTTTGCCAGTGCATGTATTTGCATACAAGTCCTCAGCTGACAGGCAGAATTATTTCATAAGTTGTGGCTTGGATACGGCACCTCGTATATAAAGTTGGAGAGCATCCCATCTTTTTTTTTCTTTTTCGCTTTCCAGAAAGATCTTCGTTATTTGGCGTTTGCGAGCAAAGTTTATACGCAGTTCTTGTTCCGAGTGAAGTCTATTTTGGTCTGGGAATGGCCTGACGTATCCCAGGATCTAGTGACTGATTCCAGTCACTCACGCGAAGATACTTCGTAGCGTAAGGAATTAATTGATCTGGGAGCGATGGGCGTGATCCGTTTTTTGGTAGACCCCGAGAAATGGGCGGGGTTCTTCTCACAGACTAATCTTGACGGATGACCAAGACTCTTCTCTCTCTCTTCTGAAAGCCCAAGCGATAAAAGTTCAAGACCGTTCATTCTCTGCAACCTTTTCCGTTTCCCCGTCTTGGGGAATTTTTATCATCCTTGGAGCAGATGACGTTTCAGAAACTGGTAACGAAACTAGTATTGCTGTAGGTGCTCCAAGCCTGGCAATACTAGTTTACTCTCGCTGTTTCGTCATGCTGCGGAAATTTTTAGATCCCGGTGTCTTCCTGGTATTTAAGCAAGTCACGATGGCACCTTCTTGAGTCGAATGAGGTTTTATTGTTGAATCTCCACAATCGTTACGAAATGCGAATCACATGAATCTTTTTTTTCTGAGTGTTTTGAAACTTCACATACAGTACTAAACCGGTGGGGAACATGCACAAAACTAAATCCATTTCCATACATGATGAACTGATCCAAACTGCCATACAGATGTGCTACAAGTGGAGAAATGAAAAACACCAAGTAGGGGCATTTTAGGTAGCATGATTTTACACGTTGGACAGTAGTTGTGTCACACATCCCTTGGGGTCACACATCCCTTTAACAACACGGTTTTTGTCTCGACTTCCCCTTAAAGTTTGTACCTTAAATTTTGAAACACTGAAGTCAGTGTGGTCCATTCGAGTCACGTGATTTCAGACGAGACTTTAAATTAGGTTGTAACGTAAAAAGCACCTCAATAATTGGTGTCTTTAGCTCAAGTTCTAGGTTCATTGTTCTGTTCCCAAAGCGATGCCAGTAACAACGAGTAGGTTGCAAAACCATCCACGACGGCCGCCATTCATGGTTTTATGTATGGCAACCATTTGCATAACGAACACGCATTCAAGAATCGACTGTGATTTATAAATGTTGCAGATTTTTGCTTTTGAGCTTGACTTTGAAATTCCTTTCTTATTTTCATGTTCCAACTCTACGAATAATGTATATCCGAGATTTTTTGTCTTTTGATCGTTACATATGTTTCAAATGTTATTTTGTTATTTTCCAGCATCGTGCTTTGGAATTAATAAAAATGATCCCAAATTCAATTGCCTGGAAGCATGTGATTTATTTTAAGGGGGTCCGGGACACAAAAATCGTCAAATTTTCGAATTTTTTTTTATTATTTTAAGAAATTCTCTGTGTTTTTCTGCTTAAAATGACGTCTAAATCATGTTTCTATCTTAATTAGAACTAGAGATATAATAATTTTTGTGGTGCGTTGTTTTGAAAATCTAACACTCTTGACAGTTGTTGTCATGGCAACAAGATCTGTCTTTAAAACTTTAAATGCGTTTTTCTCCATGATGCATTTTTTCAAGATTTCCTGTATTCCAATTGCTGTAAGTCGAAAACCGATAAAGTTTAAGGGTTGAAATTTGGAATATATCTTTTTCAAACATTATACTTTAATTTTGTTTCAGCAAATTGAAAACAAATATTTACTTTTAAAAATATGACTTTTTTAAAAAAAAAGTACCTTAAAATTTTCAAAAATTTTCATTCAAATAATTTTCATTTTTTATTAAATTAATATTTTTTAAATTCCTGAATCAAAATTAAAGTTAATAAATTTGTGAATAATTTAATGCAAGAATTTTGAAAATGGATCAAGAATGTTTTGAGCCTTAGCAATTTAAAATGACCCCTTTTTTTCAAAAAATTTTAATTAAAAATTTTTAAAGAACTTTTGGAAAACTTTTGTGTTGTGATTTTGCTTATTAGTTAGATGGGTAATCAGTACAAAAAAATTCTAAATTAATTAATAAAAATTTTTTTTTTCCATGTGTCCCGGACCCCCTTAACAAAGTGTGAAATTTCCTGGCGACCAAGAATGCATGATAATTTGGAATTATCTGATTATCAGCGTAGTTTGAAAACAATTGTGACCCCCAAAACTTGGGTTGAGTTCCTGTGTTTAAGTGCCCCTGTGGTATTCGTATCTTCAGGCGTCCAATTGTTATGTACGATGATCCCTTGTCATTTCAGTAAAAACCATAGACGCCCACAAATTACATCGTCTATCAACAACTCTTTAGTGGTATTATAAAAAAAAAGCGTCGTGTTCTTCAGTCGTTTTGGGAAACAACGCCGGCTTCCAGAAAGCATTACGTGACTGACATACTTCCACGCATCATCGCCATAGCGTTGCGGCTTCGCATGCCTGACTGACCGAGTCCGAAATTGTACGCTCAGCGTCACGTTGTAATGCATTGTGGAAGCTAGACTTCGATGAATAGTAGCGAGTGTTTCCCTTTTTTTTTTTATCCAATTGTCCACGTATAATGAACGAGCGCAAGAGTATGGAGGTGGAATTTCTCATTCATTAAATAAAAATGTGTAGGATGATTTTTCCTTCTTACCATTCTACCGATTGTTGCATTCAAAAAGCCATTTAAAACAGCAAGCCTTTCGTTTTTTCTGTTGGCTGGTTTTCGATTGTTGTTTGGACGGTATTCTCTGGTTGGTCTTTTGAAACTTGGGTTTTCGTCATCCCTTAGCAATTTCGCAGGTGTTTTTGCTTTTGTAAGACTTCTTCGTTTGTTGAGTATTCGTTTCGATTTTGATGGCTCCTAATCGTCGTGTTTTTGGAGTAAACAAAAATCCCACGATATTAGAAAGTTTATTATTATTTTTTTCCAATTCGGGAAGGTATTCATTTTATGATTGCTAAGGTTCTATTAAATTGCATTGAATTCCCAGCTTGTGCAATGTATGCGAATTTTCGAAACTATGTTCTCAAGAATTCGTATTTTCTTTCCGGAAAAAATAAAGTTTTCTTATTTCTCATAGTTGTTCTAAAATGATGGACTGGGTCGCCAGGGCTTCAATGGGTTTGCCCACTGCACTAGCAATCTGAGAGTTGTAGACGGTGCAGGTTCGATTCCTCCCGGGGTTTATTTCTTCTCTATGTCAGTGAAGTGTTCCTTGTGTATGTATGTATGTCCACAAACAACTTGACGTTGCTTGGCCAAATGTAGACTTCTGCGCCATTATACCCTCCAAACCAACCGAAATGACAGACTTGGAGACATAAACCAGGATACTGAATACTTGTGAAGTCACCTTGAGTCAATTTCAACCTTCACAAGTCTCGACTTAACCTTTAGACTACGGCCAGAACAGCAGTTGTACCTTTATTGTACCACTAAATAATTTAGACTACGGCCAGTACAGCAGTTGTACCTTGAAAGTTATGAGAATCGCGCCAAGAAAGAACTTAGACAACGGCCGATACAGTAGTTGTACCTTGAAAATAATAAGACCAGCACCAGTTAATATCTATAGCCGTAGTCAAAAGGTTAAGGTGTGATATCGAGTCAGAAATATCTGATGTAAACGTTTATCCTTTATTCTATGTTTTGACTATAACCTTTAATTTCAGTATTGTGTTTGAAATGTTTGTCAAAATTGAGTTCCAAGTTGTTAATTTTTTCGGAGAATTTTAACGCCATTAAAGAAAAAAAAATCAAGTATTAGTTAATATTAACCTTAATTGGAGAATGGGTAAAACAAAGGCAGTATAACATTTCAAGTCCAATTCATTTCAGCAAGCCATTTTCGACACGAGAAGTTAAGAACAATGACGGCGTTTTCATACGTGACTTTCATTACAACCCCATTAATTGCACGTGTTCTTGATCTTGACGACCTTGGGTGGGTTCTCGTCTACTCAAAAGTTGTTTACGCCGTCACATGCAAGCTACAGTCACGTGAAAACAGCCTAAGTTTCGGCTTCTGTAAAAAAAAAGAATCCCATCTGTGCCAAAGGGAGAAAATGGATACCACCGTCCTGAAAAAGCTTTATTTTCACGGCAGCTGGAAATCGAATCCATTTTGGACGTCGAAAAGGCTGGACTCGTTTCTGCTTTTTGGAATGGTGAAAAGTTTTTGTGGAGCTCTTTCAGGTCCACACGCTTCTACGAGTACAATTCTACGAGTACAATTCTACGGGTACAATTCTACGGGTACAATTCTACGAGTACAATTCTACGAGTACAATTCTACGAGTACAATTCTACGGGTACAATTCTACGGGTACAATTCTACGAGCACAGTTCTACGAGTACAATTCTACGGGCACAATTCTACGAGCACAATTCTACGAGTACAATTCTACGGGTACAATTCTACGGGTACAATTCTACGGGTACAATTCTACGGGTACAATTCTACGAGTACAATTCTACGAGTACAATTCTACGAGTACAATTCTACGAGTACAATTCTACGAGTACAATTCTACGAGTACAATTCTACGAGTACAATTCTACGAGTACAATTCTACGAGTACAATTCTACGAGTACAATTCTACGAGTACAATTCTACGAGTACAATTCTACGAGTACAATTCTACGAGTACAATTCTACGAGTACAATTCTACGAGTACAATTCTACGAGTACAATTCTACGAGTACAATTCTACGAGTACAATTCTACGAGTACAATTCTACGAGTACAATTCTACGAGTACAATTCTACGAGTACAATTCTACGAGTACAATTCTACTTGTACAATTCTACGAGTACAATTCTGTGGTCCATGGGAATAACTGGATAAAGTCTAAAAACTACTTTTCAGAAGCCCGTTTTTAAGATTGCAATTTTCTTGTAAATCGAGTTTTTGTAATAATTTATTTTGATCGCATTCTTTGATACTCTGTTTTCATGTATATTTAATTCTCCACAACGCATGAGGCCCCAAGACAGATCCTCCAGTAGACGCACTTATCTCATTTTGCCAAATTCCGACTTATCCGGTTAACAATTTCGGAAAATTCAAATAGTTAAGAACAGGAAGGGCTTATGTGTTGATAAAAAAACCATGTTTTATATGAAAAATACTGTCATGCAGTCTTGTGCTGCAGTGAACCTGCTGGTTACGAGCCCTAATTGAACGAGGACATGGATTTTAATGCGATCCATCAAATAAATGGTTGACTTAGCACGCAACCGGGTTCTCGCGTTTCAAGTGGCTTGATTCTTATAAAGCCCTTTGAAATCTTTCAAATTAAAAATTACTTTGCGTCCTAAAACCCAATCAACATGGCCCCAGTAACCGAGTGAGATGAGCCACGAACTGAATGTATGTCTTAAACCCTCGCAAGTGGTTTCGACGAGATCTCATCCATCAAGATGTCATCAGTGACGCCGTATCTCGTCATTCAGGTATTGGCTAGTTTTTGACCATGGCGTTATCAAGATCTTGTCACTTGATTATAATGACGAGATGTCTCGTCCATCAAAGATCCTGATAAGTTTTGGTAATGGCAAGATACCTCCTAGAGACAACCATCCGGAGGGATTGTTATGACTAGGACAACTTTTTTGTTGCAGTAGAAATGGGAAAAATTGCATTTATGGAAATAAAGTTGCATTTATTGTTGATACACTAAAATCTAAAATAAATGATTCGTAAAAAATGAAAAAATTCAATATATAATGACAATTTTAGTGGTGTACAACAGTATTATAATACATCATTAAATGCAGAACGTTGAATGGCCGATCCTTGGCCAGTCATTTCTTTAACATTGAAAAACTGCGCCAGCTGCAGTCATATAATGTGCTGTATCGGATAGCAGAAGCGCAAAATCCTTTCGTTTAATATTCGAAGATTTTAAAACGTCTTTACAAGAGCGAACAACATAGTGATGATCGACACTCATCCCACAAACTCTGCAGTCGATTATGAAGTTTCCTCAGGATTATCAAGAGTGTCAACCAATGTGTTAAGATACTTCTTGCGATTTATTTCACTTTCGTCTGTTAGGACGAACACCTTCTTTCCATGAACGTGTTCGCAAGATTCGACACACGTAATCAAAGGGTTGATTGCGAGGGCAAAAAATAAAATGTTAATTTCATACTAATTAATTCTAAGCTAAAATTTAAAAAGTTGCATTTATGCATAAAGTTGGATTAATGTTGCGGTTATAACTCACTTATAATACACCCCATGTAGGAGGAATTTTGGTTTTAGTACATTACATGCAGCGTAGAACGTGTGAAAAAAGTTGCATTTGTTGCAAAAAGTTGCCCTAGTTATTACACTTTTCTCTTTTGTGGACACTTGTGTAGTTTCATTATATAGTGTTCGAAAATATATTTCTTTCCTGGTTTCAGACCCATCTGTAACCATGAAAATTGGCACACAGGTAGTCCTAAAAGTGCCTCTCGAAGCCCCAATTTTGAAATCTAAAGTTTGTTTTCCTGCAATAAATGGACATGGACAAGGAAACTCGTTCTACAGGGTTTGTGTACGAGTTCACATGGAAATGTCGCGGTCATATTTGAAACACGAGCAACGCCGGGTCATTCAGCTAGTTGTAAATAAAAACCTTCAAATTTTATTAACAGAATGAACGCATTACACATTAAAGGGAAGTTTTCATTTTTCTCGGCCGACTTTTACGCATGGCCCCCCCGGCATCATGACACCAGCAACCCCTCTGCGATGTGGGGACCCTGGACTCTTGTTTAGTTTCATTTAAATAAAAGCCTTCTTTAAATTTTATAAACAGAATGAACACAATAGTTAAGTTTCCATTTCACCGGGCCGATTTTAACGCATTGCCGCAGACATCATGACACCTGCAAATAAATCCCTCTCCAGTGCGGTGGATGCGTTGGTTCCTTCGTGTTCGATATTAGCGGGTTCTTCTCTTGCTCGATTTGTACGCATTAATTTGTTTTCAATGCGAGGTAAAATATATCACTGTCGACCAGCGATCGATTGTTACCTCTGCAGAATCGAACGCCCTTTCTCCAACCCCGAAATTTATTCGTGCATTATTGAACTCATCATCGCGTGAAGATCTGGTATTTGGGGTGAGATGCGTCGATATTTGTTCTTTTCCTTTTGCCGTGATAAATGTCAGGGACACACTCCGGGCAGGAGGCTTTGGCCAGTGTCTTGGCGAGTCATCCGGTCTGGCGAAGTCGCGTGCTGGCAGAAAACTAGGCCCTCCCCAGTCATGGACTAGTGACCGTATTGGAATCTGGCGACTATAAATAGGTCAGCAAGGGCTCTCACACCGAAAGAACGAGGGCACGCGCTGCCAGCCGTCTTTATCTCCTGAGCATTTTGGAGTGTTACTCTCCTGCCTGTGTAATACCTGAAAATAACCTTGTTCGCAATTTGCTTTCCCACCAGCCGAGCAACGCCGGTGGAGAGAGAAAGTGTTTTCTTTTTTTTATTCCACACTTCCTCCTCCCCAACTTTTTCTCTTATTAATGAGTCTGGAGGGTGTGTTGGTGTTTGGGGTGGCTCTTTTCCCTGCTTTAATGAATTCTCTCCATCCAATTAACGGCCCGTGCTGACCTTCCTCTTTCTTCTGTGTGCTCTTGGTTAATTAATTTCGCTGAATGCGTGTTTGTTCCTTCTTTTGTGCAGCGTTTATCGCGGTTTTTAAGTTCGCGTGTACTGAATGGAGGCGTGTGTGGCTGAAATCGTCGACGGATTCGGAATTCTTCTGGCAAGGCAAACACGTTAAGGGTCATTTGGGTTGATAAGCACATGAAAAGTTATTAGTTTGGTTGTAATAAGTGAAAAAGTTTCAAAATAACGACTAATTAAGATTGAAAACTTCGAAAAGATCGTCAATGGCCCTCATCATCAGGATAGAAGTGAGTCGTCGGTTCTCTTCCTGTCCTGATAGATGGTGGCCTTTCTTGCTCTACCGAAATGGCCATGACGAGTTTTCGTATCAGTGAATGGGTGCGATGTTACATTTTCATAAGTTATTATTTGTAGTATCTGATAGTATACATTTCGTCGACAAGAGTTGGTGTGTTTAATTTATCTGCGCAGAAAATGCGATCGTTCCGTTCATATCGCACACCGGCAAGAAAAGCGACACAAGTCAAAAAATAAAAATTTTGATGTTATGTCATTGAAAAATATGTATTAGGTGCCCCGGCATGTTATATTACTATTCTATAGAATAAAATAGACGTTACCACCATAAATACTTACCTAAAATCTATATATATATTTCTCTTACGTGGCACGCAAAAAAGATGTTATTTGTTACCGCGTTTTGGCAACATTGTGCGATTGTTTGTTTACTAGGAGCCTCGCGAGTATTTGAATCTATAGCGTTATCGGATGAAATTTTATTGAAAAAAATGAATTTTAGACGAGCTGTTGCGGTTTGTAATAGAAATCTAAGAAAGCGGAGGATCTTTTCAGGGCTATTTAAAAAACGGTCCTTTTCAAGGCTAACAATTATAGTACAAGACGCGTGCACTACAACTTTCGACAACAAACTCAGTCAAAAAGTGTATGGGTGGCTCGAGTACTGATGAAATGTACACACAAACAGCATGCTGGGTATTCAATTTCCAAAGCAGCGCTCACATTGCGAGTAAAAATGTGCTCAAAGTTTTCATTTAAATTCTGATTCCAGAGGTACTGTATATATCTTTTATGTAATACAACAAATTTAGATTTGAAAAATATTTTTTTGGAATACATTTTGTAATCAATCCCTTCTGCTAGGACACGTGTCTTCATTGATGCGAGCGAAGCGAGCATAGGTTTGCGCAGCGAACCAATGAGAATTGCGAAGCAATCCTCCGGGGGTTGGCGAGCGTTAGCGAGCAGGGGGCGGGCCCCCTAGTTTAAAAGAAGCTTATACTATTTCAATATAAGTTTTATAGTATTTAAGTTGATGTTTCTCAAATTCTGCAATTTTGTGCTGTCACTTTTCTTGACGGGGTGCGATATGCATCTCCTGAGAAATTTTCTGTTTATTGACTGCACTCAGCTTATCCTTGTAATCCCTCAACTATAATAATAGCCCTTTGGGTTATTCCAGTGCGACGCTAATTCATCTACCTACTAGGGATGCGACATCGATGTTTTTTTTAAAAAACATCGATGTATTGGGGTCGATGTTTTTGTAACATCGATGTTTATACTTGTCGATGTTTTATTTTTAAATGAAAAAAGTACCGTTATAAAAATTTTAAAAATAACCAAGTAGTATAATTTTCATAATCAGCAAATTGAACATAATTTTAGACCAAAGTGGCCTAGCGTGACTGAAAAGAAGGGATGCGACATCGATGTTTTCTAAACATTGATGTTTTAGAAAAAAAACATCGATGTATTGTTGCCGATGTCGCATCACTAGTTGCTAAACCAGTTTTAAGAAACGGGGAAACAAGTTTAAATTCACTGAATTTTAAAAACATCAATGGTTTGGGGTCGATGTATTATCAACATCGATGTTTTAATTTTGAACATCGATGTTTCAAAACATCGATGTTTTGCTGTCGATGTAGCATCACAAGTTGCTAAACCAGTTTTAAGAAATGGGGGAAAAAGTTTAAATACAGAATTTAAAAAACATCGATGTTTTGGGGTCGATGTATTATCAACATCGATGTTTTAAATTTGAACATCGATGTTTTGCTATCGATGTCGCATCCCTACTACCTACCCCAGCCATAATCTGACACACCAAGCTAAAATTTTCGAAATGATGTAGACAATAAACACACATTAGTCACAAATTCGATAACAATTTGCCGGAGGATAGGGTGGTATTGCTCACAACTCAAGCAACTTGCGGCTTGTAAGCGGTGCAGGTCTCCTCTGTCTTAAAACTTTTCTTGTTTGTATGTTCATTTACTTGACATTGTTTGGGGAGTGGTGGCCAAATCTTCCATCAAACGCAACCCAACCAACTTGAAATGATACGATTTCATCGTACATACATGCATGTCCATTACTTGACGTTGTGCGTCTTTTTTGACGCAGCTTGGGCCATGGAAACTCAACCAATCAGGATGAGGATAGTTTCATTCAATATAGTACCTAATAATTCTTCCCTTTATATTTATCGAAGCGTTTTCTAATGAGATAGGTAATTATCCTCATTCTATTCTCAAGGGCTAAAGGAATAAGCGTGCGAAACCTCAAGTTCTTTCTTTGAAAAAGGATTCCGGTGTTTAAAAAACTTCAGTGACCCTGTCCTTAATTTTCTTACCGCTTATTAGTGGATTTTAATGACTTTTATTAAGCGTGTTTACTGCTCATTTATCAAGAGTGCCATAGATAAAAAAATCTCATCTTTCAATTTCAAAATTCATTACATTCGTGACTGGTTGGCGAGATGCTTAACAATCTTTTATGGTTAGAGAAACTTTTGAATTTCAAATTTCTATTGATTTTATGACACCAAGGGTAAGTTACAGGGATCGAATCTACTCCTCCTACAATGAAAGTTACTATTCATCGTAACATCCAGTATAAATTATTGAATAATTTAGTAAACCACACATTCTAACTCGATTTGCAAATGGTATCGAATAGTTATTTTATTGCATTAAACCCCACAAGACATCGATTTCAATTAAATCAGTTTGAAACGTGAGCCCTATCATTGTTTAGTATTTTGATGGGCCATTTTGCTGATTTTATAGAACATTTTTTGTATCTTAGAAAGAAAAATATTAATGTATTCTCATTTATCTGTCAGATGTTGATGTAAAAAGTACTTCATCCACTGATTGATTCCACTGTCTATTTTACTAAAACGTATCGAGGGCAAAAAGACTAGTATTCCGTTTATTAAGTACTGCGGCTTATATTGCAGCATCTTAGCTTTGACATCGCTTAGAACTCTGGGATATTTAATGTACCTTAACGACTTTGTTCCATTAAAATAACGCCGTGGAAATACGTGCGCTGCAATTAAAGAGGAGGGAAAATAAAATTCACGAACCTAAAACGAACTAAGTACGTGCTACTGATGCTAAATTTGCCATATTTGGTCTCTCGATGAAGTCCATTGTTTTTCCAGTTAAGAGGATATTTTCATTTCAAGGTAATTGTGTCACTCCAATTCTGGTTCTATCGATCCAAATTTGCTTTTCTGGCGATGGCTTTTCGTTGCTGTGTGTCCTTTCCGCAATGTCTGGGGATTGGAGACTTAAATAGGTTCTACGGCTACATAATCGAAAGGTGCTTTCAATTCCTTTGTGTTGTGTGGGAAAAAATCCGAATAATCCCTAGAATTCCCCTCAATAGAGTCTTTCAAGTGGGGTGAATAATGCAGGCATTTATGTGCATTCAACCTTATCCAGGGGTCCCCTTTCATTCCCTAGTGTCATCGGGAGACGTTTCTTGTTAACTGAAATACCTGTCGAGTTTAACATTCTTTAGAATTGGGATACTTTCGAAACCTCGTAACTCTTGAAACCCAAATTTTTCAGGAGCTATAAAAACTATTTGCCAAACTGAGATACGAGTTTTAAAAATTCATCTTAAGGTGGATAAATAAGTAATTTGGACTGGGTCGTTACTTAGTAAGCATGTTTGTGGTTACAATTTTTATTTGAGCCTTCCTTTCAGTTCTGTCATCCAAATTTCTCCCATTTTTTCATTGCCACTGGCTTCTTCCATTGTAAATAAAGTTTTTATGGATATCATATTTTTTATTACTGTAATGCTCTTTTATTACTTTATTCAAGAACGTTTCACATTACTTTAATTTTTGGCTCTGCACTGGTTTAGGTCACAACCTTGTTGTATCTTTTCATCGACTTTGATGTTTTATTGCGTGTTTTCAGTTTATCAATGTTCTGAACCTTCCACAAATCCAAATCCAACTTTTGTTTTTAGGTTGGAAGTGCGATCCAATTGAATCATGATTTTTAAAAAGCTTTGTTTAGGTCATTTGGATGCACGCTTTAGATATTGTATTTGGTACCGGTTTTTCTCTCAAAACACTAAACTATAAAACAAATAATAACATTAAAACAAGTACCAGTTAAGACCTACCTAAGAATACCGGACTTGTGTGATTGTGATGATTCTGACCTGACGTTAAATCGTCGACAAGGATGCTATTTTCGGAGCTTTTTTAAACAACTTCATTTAAATCTGTTTGTCAATTCGATATTTAGTTTTGGGTTGTTTCTTTTTGAAAGAATAAGATAAGTAGTGGCATAAATTTCATAAATCGAAAAAATAAAACTTCACTGATCACCAATTTTTACAAGGACCATCCTTAGTGTCTTGTTATAATTTTGCTTTTTGTATTCAAAGAAAACCAGTGAAATAAATAGTTTCATTCACGAAGATGCATCACTCATAAATAATTAAAAATGCTGCAGAAACAATGAGCATTTCGTGTACTGATGTTAGTCGTACTTCTCGAAACTGTCATGGGCCGTATTAAAATAATATGATAGGACACATTCTACGGGAGAATTGCGCATTCAAGGTGTGTCCAAGCAGCATTAAATCGAGCAACAGAAGAACGACGAAAAAAGATGCGGAGCGACAAGCAGAGGTGCACAATCAGAAAATTCAGAGGTTCGGTCGGAGGTCTTTGAGATATAATTACATTTGATATGTTTGATAAAATTGACGTTGAATAACTAATTATTTGTCGCAGAACATAATCGAGAAACGGAAAACAATTCAAAGAATGTATTAAATAGCAGTGTTTTTAGATTTTGTTACATGTTTGCGTTGATTTTTAATTTTGGAAGGTTTTTGTACTTTTCATTGTACGAGTTGAATTTCGCACTTCGAAGGTAACCTTCGACGTGGATTGTTAAACCACATAATGAACGAATGATTAAACAGAAAAACTTTAGAACCTAGTTTTTGGTGTCGACTGATCGTCTTCGTCGAGAGATTGGAGTTAAAAAAATTACTTCATTTTGTTCTTGATGACTGAAGTCGCTTCAATGTGAATAAAATTGGTCTGAAACGATTGAGCTTGGGAACCCCGCGGGCAGTCAACTAGAATTTTATTTCCTAATAGTATGACTCAGCTGTGAAAGTGTGTCTGGAGCATAAAAAGGTCGCGACTTCCTTTACCCTCTTGTATCTCATAACAAGGTTAACATTCCATCGTCGTTTTTTTATGAAATGCTCTGACTCACTGCCCGATTCAAGGCTAGATTTACCCTCCATGACTCAAGTTATGTCCCCCCTTCGCCCCTCCGTGTTTACTTTGGCAGTGCCTATATTGCTCTGGAACCTAGACTTTCGGTTGGGGAAGATATCACTTTTTCTTGGAACTTGATAAGAATCCATCAGTAAATCGAATGCATCATCCAACAATAAATTGCGTTTTTTTTTTCGAAAGTTAATTGATCAGAAACTTTATTTATAATTTGGGGGGGAAATGAAGAAAAATAAAACAATTTGTGTGTAAAATGTCTCGGAAAAATATCGAACCACACTTTTTATCTCTCTATATTAAAAAAATGTTGCCGACGCCGCAGGATTGAAAACTGTGTTGTTTAGCTCGATTCTTAGACGGTTTCCCGAGAAAGTACTGATCGAAAAAAAAACAAAATTAACATGGTTTGTTCTTTATCGTATTCCCTAGACAATTATTAAGATTTTTTCCCGATACGGCTATTAGTTTAGGGTTTATTAAGTGTTAAAATTGAAGAAGCGAAATTTCTTCCGCGAGTGAGCAAAACACATAAAAATTTTGAGTCTTCAGCCGTGAGTTTTTTTTAAAGAGTACCTCTCAACGTAAATTTTTGCAGCTCTTCGAGTTTTTTTTGAAATTTCAATTTGGTTCTTGATAATATTTTTTTGAAATTCGGGAAAAATCAGGACATTTTTGTTACTTTTTTTTTAAACTGCCGTATCTATATTTTATTACTATTATTTTTTAATTTTTTAAATATAAGAGTATACCTCAGAATGTACTCTTTCTTACGGTACTATTATTTTTGAAATCGGTTAATAATTAAATTGGATGCGATCAAAAGTGGGTCATACAAAATTCGGAATCTTTGGATATTTTCGCTACTTTTTGTTACAACCGTTAACTAAAACTGTCATATCTATATCGTATTACTATTAGTTTTTTATTTTGAAAATAGCGCAGTATACCTCAGACTGTACTCTTTCTTACGGTACCATTATTTTTAAAATTGGTTCATAAATAAATTCGATGCAATCAAAAGTTGGTGACACAAATTTCGTATTTTTTATTTCGCGGAGCATTGTATTCGCGGAGGGTTGTATTTTTGACTATCGTGTTTGCCAGATATCAAATTTATCGTAGCAACAATTGCCATAAAAACGATTTATTTTTATTTGGCGAGGAAAAAGGCTCGCTTTTTTCCCTCTGTTCTCAGACGTTTTACCGAGAAAGTACAAAGTACACATCGTAAAGTTTGGAGATTAACAGGGTTTACTTAAAATTGTACAGGGAACAAGATGGCAGAAGATTTTTTACTCATGCGGCTATTAGTTTAGGGTGCATTAAGTGTTAAAGCAAAAAAGAGTGAAATCACTTGAGTAAGAGGTATTGGTTTGCGAAGCAAACCAAATGGGATTGCGTAGCAATCCCCGGGGGTTGGCGAGCGTAAGCGAGCAGGGGGCGGAGCCCCCTAGTTAAAAATAAAAAAATAAGTGTTCTATAATCTCCTGCATAAAATATGCTTTGGGGATCGTTTTCATAATAAATTTCTGAATAACCAGAGAAAGGAGTGACACCAAACTTCGAATCTATCAGAATACAACATGAGGTACACTGAGTTTCAAGTAATTTGGTCCAACTATTTCAGTGTTATGGAGTGTGGAAAATTTAGAGCACATAAGTTTTTCTTCCAGATTTTTATTCCCATATCTTTCAAAACAAACCTATCACCCCAAAATTTTGCTCTTTTATTATTAAAGGACACAAAAAGTATGCATGTTTCTTTTCGAAGAATATTTACCTAAACAAAATTAGTAATCATGAAATTAATATTCAAGAAAAAATCATGAGTAGCGACCTTAAAAGCATAAAAATAAAATTCAGTGCAAAAACTATAATGAAAACAATTTTTTTTGCAAAAAATTACTAATATGAAAGTTTATGAAATTTTGCACTTATAAACGTGTCAAAATCCTTTTATCGAATTCCTTAAACACAAAGGTCCCTATTCATAATTTTGTATATCAATTTACATGAAAAGCAATTAGACACAATTAATTTCATGACTAATTTTGTCTACACTAAAAATTAATGAAAAGAAACATGTTTTGTTAGGGTATTTTTATTGTTCCACAGTACAAACTTTCGGTTGATTATTTGAAAATTTTTTAAAGATGAATCAAGATCTGTGAAATCAATGTTATACACACATTAGTTGCTTCAAGTTTTAAATTTGGTGTTGCAGTTGGTTGTTGTAATTCAAAATTATGAAGTTTGTGATTCATATGATGATGAACCATTAAGCAAATTTATATACCTCAATTTATACTTTATTCCCAATTTAATGATGGCTCTTAGCTTTCTCTCCTTCTCCTGCAAGTGCGCGCAAATAGAGGGATTATTCGATTCCCACGCCCAGAATACCAATGAGCTGATATTAACTACACACATTTTATTCAATCACTATGCTTGTTAAAAAATCCAGTGATTTGAAAAGCAAAAGAATTGCATTCAGATTTTGTTGTGTGTTACTAACAAGTGAGTTGAAAAAATAAATAATATTTTAAAATCTGATGTGGATTCTAGGATTGATTACAATGAAATTGAGCAATTTATGATTCTGAGTGGGATTTGAGTAATACTTAAAACTACCCACCTGCCAATTTCAATTCATCTACTAAAGCCTAATCATATTATCTCTCAGTTTTTTCATCAGTAAGCACATTTCTTATCAGAAAAGACATTCAAAAGTTTTTTGAACATTCTTATCAGCGTTTTACTTTTCCATCTTGTCGATTGATGATTACAAGATTTGTCGGGATTAAGTTGATTAGTTTCTAAATATGATGGTCTGCCTTTTAGAAATATTTCCCCTGTTTAATATTTAGCCAATATCACTCACTATTTATGCATGTTTTTAAAATTTTAAATCTGTATTTCTATTTTTTGACATAACTTAAAAAGGATGAATTTTTTTTTTATAAAGTAAACATACCTTTTAATTCATCAAAAAAAAAAATACTCTAACAGATGCTCTTAAGTTCTTGTAATTTATAATTATTTTGTCTTAAAAACAGCTGTGTAACGAAGAATTATTAATATATCTTTCAGGTAATCGAATGTTTACGTTTGATGATCAAAGTGTTGATTTTTATCTGCCTCAGCTTGTGAGCTTGTACGTCCACCATTCCGATGTTGCAGAAGCAATATATCCGTATCTTGTGTACAGGTAATATTTCTGATTATACTTTTAGTGATAAAGTGATTAAATTTTACTTCTTTGCTAGGCATTCTGAAATTTATTCTTATAAATTATGAACTATATTTTGTATTTGTTTTGATTTTATGGTAATAGTATACTGACATATACCCAACACAGTGCAATACAAACGCACAATGTATTGTTTGTTTAATATGTTTATCCACATTTTTCTCATCTTGTGCAAAAGTTTTGATCAAGGTTCATGTTTTATAATTTTTAATGTTCTATTGTTTAAAGAAGATTTTTAAATATTCATAACAGTATTCTTGACTCTAATGTTCAGTTTCTGATAACCTGAAGTGTAAATAATCGGCCATAAGTTTTGTCTTGCAAAAAAATTCAATGGGAAAGCTTTTTTTGGTTACTTTGAAAATTTTTGTATCGTAATGTTTATCCTTTAAAGCAGATTGCCTTTATCTGCCAGATACCTTATATAAGTTTTAAAAGTCAAACTAAAATGTCTACCATTTTTGTTTACTTAGTCTACTAGTTTTGATTTTGATAGTATTGAATCATCACCCTTAACGATTCAAACTGAAACTTCCAATTATTCAAACAGAGAATGAATAAGCTTTTAAATTTTCATGGACATGATTAAACTTATTTGAAAACCTACATTTTGTTTATTTTCATGTTGTAAATTTATGTCATCATTCTATGTAAGTATTCTTTATAATTAATACTTGCATGAATTATTTTCTCCTGCCAGGTGTCGTAATAGTGTAGAATTTTCACTTCAACTTGCCTGGTTACTGCAAGCATTTTGCTCGGAAAATACGCCGTCCCGTAGAAAGTCACAGGGGTCAAAATTAAAAAAGTTGATTTTGTCGGAAGAATTAAGGTAAGGTTTAAGCATTTAAAATTTATTGTACACATTTCTGAAAAGATAGGTGTAGATACACGATTCCCAATAAATCTATTAGTACCTTATTTTGCTTTAGTAATAATGCACTATGAACAAATGAATATGCTGCCTTTTAATGTCCTTCCAAATTCCTATTTCAATTTTTTTTTATAATCAAAATTAGATTATGAACCATTTGTATGAATAACTATGTGCTATAACTATGTTCACTTTTCCACATGTTTATAGTGCTGCTTACTTTGTTAGTGTATTGAATTACTTGATAAAATTATTAGACCTGATAAATGTTTAAAATTTTGTTTAAATCTTAAACCATGTGCAATTCAACGAATTAGTAATTGAAGTATACAAAAAATAGAAACTATATATAGCCCCTCTTTTATCTTCTAGACCTAAAGATGCCACAAGACCATGTCAACCATCTGGTCCAATATTGTCACCTAAAAAGACTCACCAACGATCATACTCTGATGCCACTGGTAATTGATTAAACCCTATTTCAAAATAATATCTATGATGTGTTTGGAGAGTAAACAAATCAACGAAATTCTTTTGTTGTACAGGTCTTGGTGGCAATACCGTCATGAGACGAAGCTCGTCTACGTTAGGAACCTTAAGTAAACACCCACCTAAAGATTTGACCTCAGGGCTTGCATTTGACAATGGCTGCAAATGTTTTGAGAGTTGCAGAAGCATATGCAGTGATCTCAGAGGACAAATGGTGCACTGCCATTGTCAGGTAAAAAAAAATCTTAATTAGAAATGAATTCATATCATTATTTACTCTTTCTGCTATCCTTAAATTACTTTAATAAATATATTGGGTACTTAGTTTTGTGATTTTGAGTTATATTTAGTTAGCACTACTCATGTATGTTATGTTTTTGCTTTCACATTATAAAATGTAAACAAATCAAGTACTAGTAAAAATGTAAATCATGTGAAAGAAATGTCCTTTTTATTTTCTCAAAAATCAAGCATGACTTGCAAATTCTATTTTATTCTTGAAGTCTTGTGTTTGACAGTTGATAATTATACTTGTTCACGTATCTCGATGCTTTTACAGGCTCCACGATTAGGAGCTGAACAAGACTTTGTTCAAGCGCTGATGTCGATTGGTCTTCGCTTGCAACCTGTTCTCACAAAAGAACTGAAAAGTGAGCAGTGTTTATCATTAATTAATCGCCTTTGGTGAATAATAAGCAGTTCTTATAAAAAAACAATGTTGATTTTGAAAAGAAATTTCCCAATTGAATCTTAGCAGTATTTGAAGTAACTAATGTAAGATGTAAGTCTTGTTTGAATGAAAATCTATTTTCTGAACTCTAAGAGTGTGAAAGAAATCTATATTAAATCTCCAGCTTAAAGTAAATTGTAATAACTATCCATTTTGTGTAATTTTTTTTATTTCTTAGATTTGTAGCTTATCCTTTCAAATCAACTTTTTAATACTGGCAGTAATCTTACCTAAGAACATTTAAAAATTTCAATTTTATCTTAAGTTATAATAATTTTAACTGTAGATAATAGCTTAAAAAGTTTCAATAATAGTTCAAAACTTTTAATTTTTATTATGATCTATTGACTAATTTCTGAGCTAGCTGTAGAACAATCTGAATTTGTTAACAATCCAGTTTATTTGCAAAGTTTTAGCAGTAATTTATTAAATTCAACCATAAAAGCTATTACTATTATTTTGTATGTTTGACTTTAAGCTAATTCAAAATTAGCTTAAAAATGAGCCTTGCTTTTTATTGATTTATTCTTCCTTTCTAGCTCAAAAGCTTCAAGCTGAGTTGTCCATGTTGAATCTTAACCTTCCAGCTCGTGTTTGGCTTCCTATTCACACAGATACCATGAGACACCTGATTTTAAGGATACCGCCCCAGGCTTCCGTAGTTCTTAATTCTAAAGATAAAGTAAGGCTTGAGCATTTTATACAAATAAGCTACAGTAAAATCTTGATTGTCAGAGGTAATGTGGACAAAGATTGTACATCAAACAAGCTACAAATAACCAAAAACTCAGATAATATGGACTGAGTAATACAAAATACCGAAAATTTTACTAAACTATGTTAATGATGCTGTAAAACAAGCAGCCTCATTTCATCTTTCACATCAATGCATTTTAAACTATACTAGGGGGCCCGCCCCCTGCTCGCTAACGCTCGCCAACCCCCATCCTCATTGGGCTTCGCAATCCTCATTGGTTCGCTGCGCGAACCTATGCTCGCTTCGCTCGCATCAATGAAGACATGTGTCCTAGCAGAAGGAATTGTTTACAAAATATGATATTCCAAAAAAAATATTTTTCAAATCTAAATTTTATGCTGTTTTTCAGAAAAGATATTTACAGTACCTCTGGAATCAGAATTCAAATGGAAACTTTGAGCAAATTTTGACTCGAAATGTGAGCACTGATTTGGAAATTGAATACCCAGCATGTTGTTTGTGTGTACATTTACCCAGCACTCTTGAAGCACTCACACTTTTTCATTGAGTTTGTTGTCAAAAGTTGTAGTCAAAAGCGTCTTGTTGAAGTATAATTGTTGGCCCTGAAAAGGGCCGTTTTTTAAATGGCCCTGAAAAGATCCACTGCTTTCTTTGATTTCTAATTATAAACTGCAACAGCTCGACTAAAATTCATTTTTTTTTTCAATAAAATTTCAACCGATAACGCTATTAATTCAATCGAGGCGCGAGGCTTTGTGGTAAACAACAATCATACAATATTGCCAAAACGTGATAACAAATAACGTCTTTTTTGCGTGCCACGTAAGGTAATTATATATATAGATTTTACTTTATGTGTTGAGATATTTTTAATGTATTTTGTAATGCTTTTTTTAAACTTTTGAAGTGTGTATTTTAATCGTGTAGTTCACTCACACGTTTCATTTAAACGCTTTAATATTGATCTGGTTGTTAATCTGATGCTTAAAAAATATTATTGCATTGTATTTTGATACTTTTGGTGCTGCTTATCCAGTATTGGATCCTGTGCCATAAAAACCAAAAGAAATCTGCCATCCATCCACCAAACCAGTCTTGGACAAAGTGCACATGCTTACAATAAAAACTTCATTTAAAGCTAACAAAAATCAGATAAGACACTTGGCTAATCTCACCTTGGACAATCAAGATTATACTGAATTTGCATTAATATGTGCAATAAACGCTAAACTAATATGGTTGTCAGATTGAAACCATTACCACTGTTTTTTAGAACTGTCATGCTCCATGAAGGACAGTTACTGACTAATGAGAAAAGCAACATGTTTGTAACTTTAGAAAGATATTCTATCTGAACACAACTGTCAATTCTGAGGTTATATATTTTTATTTACTAATTTCAGGCCCCCTATTTAATTTATGTGGAAGTCATCGAAGTGGACGACATCCACGGCTCAGCAGTGCCACCAAAGATGATAAATGCTCTCAGACAGACACGTTCTGAAGAAAATCTTCCAGACTACTTTGGTAATCAGGACTTCAGTGGAGTGTCCTTCTCAATTCACCCAGCTCTCGATAATGATGCAGATTGCTGGACACAGGAGGATGATGCTATTTCCTTACAAGTAAGTGTAGGATTTTTAAAACTACTAGTGGGCCTCGCCTCCTGATCGCCAACCCCCAGGGATTGCTGATTTGGTTTGCTTCGCTAACCAACACTCCTTTCACAGATCCAATTTAGTTTGCTTCACAAACCAACATTCCATTCACAGAGCCAATATCCTGCAACTGCGAAGCTATCTTAATCATTAGTATAACCCTGATTTGACTTTCCAGTCCATGATGTCACAGGGAGGGTTTCGCCCCATGCTCGCTGACGCTTGCCATTCTGATTGCTACACAATTCCATTTGGTTTGCTTAGAAAACCAAGACTCCTTTCCCTTTCTTTTCCTTTAACCCTTAATGTACCCTAAACTAATAGCCGCATTAGTAAAAACCTTCTCCATCTTGTTCCCTGTACAATTTTAAATAAACCGTGTTAATCTCGTAATTTTCTGATCTGTACTTTCTCAGTTAACCGTCTGAAAATAGAGTGAAAAAAACAAGCCTTTTTCCCTCTCCAAATTAAAAAAAATCGTTTCAATGGTAATTGTTGCTAGGATTAATTTGATATCTGAAAAACGTCAGTCAAAAAATGTAACCTTCATTTCCGTGAAGAACAATGAATGCTATCGCTCCGCAATCTAAAAAAATACGAAATTTTTATGACCAACTTTAAGTTCCATTGAATTTATTTACGAACCAATTTCAAAAAAATTTTACCTTAAGAGTTCTAATAAGAGTTTAATTAGAGAGAGAGAATTAAGAGTTCATTCTAAGCTTTTACATATTTTCAAATGTTAAAACTAATAGTATTAAGCTAATAGATATGACAGTTTTAGTATGTATTGGTAATTACGATCTAAAAGTTTCGAAATTTGTATGACCAACTTTTAATTTCGTCGACTTTATTTATTAACCAATTTAAAAAATAATTGTACCTAAAAAAAAAAGAGTACAATCTAAGGTATTCAGTGATGCTTTCAAATTTAAAAAATAATATTAGTATTAAGCTATAGATGTAAAAAAATTTACAAAAAAGTTACAAAAGTATCCCAATATTCCGAAATTTGTAACACTAACTTTTGATCACATCGACTTTATTAACCAGTTTCAAAAATAATTGTACTGTTAGAAAGAGTATATTCTAAGGTTTTTCTGCAACATTTTCAAATTTAAAAGCTAATAGCAACAATACATACATGACAATTTTAAAAATTAACAAAACTGTCCCGATTTTTCCCCAGGAACCAAATTAAAATTTAAAAAAAAAACTCGCCGTTCTGCAAAAATTCACATTTAGAGGTACTCTAAATAAAAAAAATCACAATTGAAGACTGAAAGACCAGCTTTCTTTTCTTTGCAATATTTTTGTATATATGTCTATATTGAAAAAATGTGTGTACACAAATAATGTATTGAAGACTAGTTTATGAATTACAATTTTTAATTTAAATCTGCTGAATACGTGCTTTACCGTATAATACCATTATCTGGTTTGCCCCTTCAGTATGATGCTTATTGAGAAATATCCAAGCCTTTAAATGTGATGTGATTTTCCTTTGCAGTAAAAATATTGTGTATGATGCTTTTCAGATAATTTATAATTAACATTTATAAACATACCAAAAAATTATCAAGGCATATCACAAATTCGGATTACCTCGCCATCTGACCGTTGTTCAAAATTATAAGTTGTCCTCAATCTTTCCCTTCAAGATTTACGCAGGACCGTAATCAACAAACAACCCATTGTGTTGTTCCAGTGTGATGTTAAATCAACTACTCCTATGCTAAATTAATTTTTCTACCATTCTACAATTGTGTTCTTTCAATTTTATGTACCATCTTGAACATAATTGTCTTTTTCAGTACTCTGTGTGCCAAAAGCCCAAAGACAGGGATGCTCTTTCTCAGATGTCACAAGACAGTGGAACAAGTGCGGACAGTAGAGAACCAACTTTTGTTGCTGCTGGTGACATTCGAAGAAGGCTATCAGAAAACATAAATGCTCCTAAAAGTACTTTTAAGGTATACCATGCTTTATAACTTTTTCATTTTCACCTATGTATGATTGAGAGAAATTTCCCATTGATTAGGCCTGGGCGATGTATCGATACATCGTGGTAAACCGGTGTGAGATCGACATCGTCATACCGGTTTTGCGATTTTGACGATGGCGATATATCGTGATATATCGGTTTTTCCAAAGCGCATGCGTGATATCGCGGTTTTTCCCGATGTCAAGCAGCCAATCCCAGAGCACAAATATCACGTTTTTACAGAATCGCAATGTCTCCTGTTGCTCAGGGCCAACGATTTCGATGTTTTCTTAGAGGAATCAAATGCCCCTTTATTTCTATTTTGATGCTTAAGTTTTTTTCCTTCTAAATAAGCTATTTTTTAATCTACTTGAGCATATATGGTGTGTAGAACATACTAGGCCAATCGGTGTGAGTGTGAGATCGTCATCGCCACATCGGTTTCGCGATTAACACGCTGGCGATGTATCAGATCGTCATCGCCATACCGGTTTCGCGATTTTCAAGCTGCCGATGCATCGTCATATCGCGATATTCCCCTATATCACGCAGCCATCCCTTAGCACAGATATCACGGTGTCGTAGTTCAGCGGTAATAATTTCGATGTTTTCTTAGTTCAGACTGACAAAACTATTCCGATGTTCCTTTATGCGCATGTGCGATTTTCTACCAGGCCTGCTAATGAGAATTCTTTGTGTTTTCTGCACTGTTGTTTTTCGAGAATATTCTGGCAAGTGGCACACATATAAAGATTGAAAATTAAAGTTTCAAACTGAGGGGGAGCTAATTCTACCATACCACGATTCATACAGAATTTTGAATACAAAAATTAGGAGTATTTAAGAAGTTCTTTCGAAGTTTTTAAGGAGTCATAGAGGGTTTATACACACATTTTCAAACGTGAAAACAAAAACGTAAAAGAACTTGGTTCCACTTAATACTATATTACTAATAACTCAATTCAAAATATAATTATATATATATATATATATTATATATATATATGTATATATATATATATGTATATATATGTATAAAATGCATGGTTAACATCACGATACATCGCGGTATCGTGATGTTAGAATGCCGATGTATCGTGATGTGAAAATCTGAACATCGCCCAGGCCTACCATTGATGTTGATGGGCAATAATGAAAATCAACTTTTCTGTGCTAAAATTTCAATTTTGATTCACTTAAGTTAAGTTGTATGATTTGTAGTAATTTAAGTGCTTTTACTGTAGCGTGACCCAGAGGACCCATCTGCCGCTGCTCTAAAAGAACCTTGGGAAGAGAAATTGAGACGAATACGAGAGTCCTCGCCTTATGGCCACCTCCCCAATTGGAATTTGCTTTCAGCCATCATAAAGTGTGGGGATGATCTTCGGCAAGAGTTGATGGCCTACCAACTCTTGGCAACTCTGCAGGTGAGTCCTCTTAACACTTTTTGAAAATAATATTTTAAGAACCAATTTCTGAAGATGGTGCATCATTTTCAGAATAAATTTTTTGGACCCATTCAGGGAGTGGTTCTCATCCTATAGTTTACATTTACTTCCCGAGTAGATCAATTCTTGTTATTTTCGATTTTTTTCATTGCTGTATGTTCTGGGGTACTCTTTCATTACTATAAATGTGAAATGATTTCAAGTATATGTGAAAAAAGTCTGAATAAATCTAAAAAATCATAATTTTTTTCCTATTTAAAAAATACTAGGGGGCCCGCCCCCGGAGGATTGCTTTGCAATCCTCAAAGGTTCGCTGCGCGAACATATGCTCACACTTCACTCGCATCAATGAAGACATGTGTCCTAGCATAAGAGAATGTTTACAAAATATGATATTCCAAAAAAAATAATATTTTTCAAATCTAAATTTTTTTGCTGTTTTTCAGAAAATATATATACAGTGCCTATGGAATCAGAATTCAAATGAATACTTTGAGCAAATTTGGCTCGAAATGTGAGCGCTGATTTGGAAATTGAATACCCAGCATGTTGTTTGTGTGTACATTTACCCCTGCACTCGAGCCACCCACGCCTTTATATTGAGTTTGTTGTCGAAAGTTGTAGTGCAAGCGTCTTGTCGAACTATAATTGTTGGCACTGAAAAGGACCTTTTTTTTTAAATGGCCCTGAAAAGATCCTACGCTTTCTTTGATTTCTATTATTAACTGCAACAGCTCGACTAAAATTAATTTTTTTTTTCAATAAAATTTCATCCGAAAAAGTTATAAATTCAATTGAAGCGCGAGGCTTCGTGATAAACAAACAATCATACAATGTTGCCAAAACGCGATGACAAATAACGTCTTTTTTGCGTGCCACGTAAGAGAATTATATATATAGATTAATAACCAAACTAGTTTTATAATTTGATTATGAAATCAGGGTTAGGAATATAAATAAATTATAGTTTAGAAATTACATCACTGCCTGACTGATTTTGTGGTCATAGCATTTGTTTATTACCCAGTTAAGTCCTGTATTTGAATCACAGTTTGCAAGCTCATGGATGTTGGCAATTGTCCCTCTTGGGAGTAATGGCAACATATCCACTGGGTGCTAATTCAAATAGCCACCCCTTATAGTTTCAAATGCTGTAGAGGTCAATGGTCAGATATTAAATAAAATTGGATTTGAACCCTGAAATGAGACACCATACTTCATTTGTGTCATTCTATATGAAATGAGCAAAAATTGAGTAATGGATTTTCATGAAATTTGGTTTAAAAAAATTTAGGTTAAAAATTAAATATTTTCGACGTTTCATGCATTTTAAGGGCTTGTAACTTTGAAGAGCAGTTGTGAAAGCGCTTAATGTTGCATGTTTGAAGTTCGTTTTCACAAAAACTACTTAACGTAAACAAACATGTTTTACATTTTCGTAATTTGTATAAAATTCTTTTTTTCACATTGGCAACAACAATTTTAAACATTGAATCTAAAATTTAGTTTCAAAAAATGTTAAGTTGTCATTTTACAGAATTAAAACATTTGTATGGGCTAAAGGAATTTTAATACATTGTTGAAATTCATGCCAGTTACAGTGTTAGGTATAATAATATTACTGATAAAGTTTGGAAGTTGTATTTTATTTCTTTCATCTTCAAAATAGCTAACGAAAATAACAAAATGACAATTTTCTACTCTAAATAGGCATAAGAAATCAAACGGAGGAAAGCTTTGACAAAACTGACATTTCGCAGAAATACAGTTTAATATGTTTATTACATGTAAAAAGTAATTTGGGATTGTAATCAGAGTCGTAAAGCAACAATAATATAATCAATATCGCATAGTTTTGTTCCCGTCTGCATATTATGAGAACTTCAATGATAACAGTGAAAGGATACACAGATAATAAAACCCTAAATTAACAAAGAAATACCAAATCCTTTTTGTCTTAAAAAGTGAATTATAAAAGCTGAAAAGGTCACTTAAAACAAGCTTAAAAATTTCAACTTAGTATCATAGCCAATACAACTTTTAACTGATTACCTTTTTAAATTCACTTACAATGTGTTAAAACTACCATGTTAAATTTTGCATCTTCAAAAATTGAAATTTGGTTTATGTGCTGTTGTATTAAACTTTTTAGTTCTTTTACTGGTGAAAGACAAAGGGAATCTGAATGTAGAATTGATAGTTACATGTTCCCTTAATGGCTGCTGTCACTTTATTAAACCTTTGTCAAAGCTGAGACTCAATTTGAATAGCATCAGTTGAAGGCACATAAAAGAACTTGATGTTTGAAATGGTTGAAGTACAGAAGTAGAATTGTTGTTTTGCATTTTATATCTGATTGTTGTATGGTCACTGTAAACTTGGTTCAATGGACTCGACCTCTCTCCGTCTTCATGGCAAATTTGAGACTTGCGACAGGTTACGACTTCCTTTGTGGACATCTGCACCGCATCAGTGTGGTTAATATTCCCGGCTGCGATCCGTACCCTTCGGGCAAAGTCATGAACTTTTCACATCTGACCAACTGCAATGCACTTTCTTTCATGTATTTTACTCTTGACAACTTTTATACTAAGGCTAAACTTTATTGGGCTGCCTGAGGGCTCATGGTTGATATTGTGATGCCTGACATAGGGGGGGGGGGAAATCTTGTTAATTTTATTCAGTTCTATGTGGTACTTTGTATGTCTCAAAGTGTTAAAAAATCAATCAGATTTTTTTTATTAAAATTTATGTAGGCACTATACATTGTTTTTACAATAATTATAAATTAATTTGTGACATGGTTAATCACTTTTTACTTAACATTTGTTTAACTTTAAAACACAAGTTGACATCCTACATAGTTTTCCTTGAGTAAATTACATCATCATGTTAACAAATTTATCAGTAAGTGTAAGTGACAGACCTAAACTATAGTGTGAGAAGTAGAATAGAGGACAGAGAAATAATCAGACTATAGTAAATTCTAATAATAAAACGTCTGAGCAGCAATAAAAAAAAAATAAGAATTTTCACTTTTAATTCACATTGGATTTTTCTTCCTGTTGACATTTTAATGGCTGTGTGTGCGAAAATGTATATTTCTACTCTTTAATCTCTATTGCACACCAGAAGAATAAGCTAACAGACAAATGCCTCAAAACACTTTACTTCCTACTAGTGTGTTTTTTTTTTTAGCTCATGAAATCGGTCACCCCTTTAGTTTTTAATTTTGAATCAAACTGTTGCATACTTCCTTTAAGTGTTTATATTATGAGTGCTGTTAATCGGGAATGTTTTTACATTACTCTTCTTGGCATTTAGATTTATGATGTCATGTGTGTTTACATTACTGTTTCCAGTATATAGTATATTCTAATGAGTTACAACTGACTGTTGCAATCTTTTATAATATGCAGTAATTGACCCAGTTCCCTCTGAGCCGGGTGTACCCATTAAATCTATGAAGAAAACTTTTCCGGCTCAAAACGGACCTAAGGTTGACTGATATCATTGAGCCGGACCACATATCTTCAACGCACACATTCCAGGGTCAACCACGTCCACGCCCTATCGTGTTCATCCTGGGCAGATAAGGGTTTTTCGGACGGCGCGTCACTAGGCCCACTTCTAAAATTTCTCATTAGAGGCTTTCCCTAGCTTCGGCTAATCCGCTGTGGGTTTTCAGTAACTCGGTACGGAGGGGTCTGCTTCCATTCGAAGGAAGGAAGGTGTACCCATTAGTGCTGAAATCACCCACCATGAGTGCAGAAAAATTAAAGCATTTGACCACTTCTGTGATTATTCTGTGGTGCATTTACTTAGTTATAAAAATGTATGATTAATTGTGATTTAAATCGGTGATTTTAATTGTTGATTTAAATCTTGACACCTTGGTATGTCCTCATTTTAATTTTATATGTGTGCTAAATTTAATGGTCTGTTTCAGAATATCTGGGAACACGAGAGAGTCCCCCTGTGGGTGCGGCCCTATCGCATCCTCGTCACCTCCGACGACAGTGGCATGATCGAGCCCATCCTGAACACAGTGTCACTGCACCAAGTCAAGAAACACAGCAAAATGTCGCTCCTCGAATACTTCCTCCAGGAGTTTGGAGGTTCGACGGCCGAAGCATTCCTGACTGCTCAGCGCAACTTCGTTCAGAGCTGTGCAGCTTATTGCCTGGTGTCTTACCTTGTTCAAGTTAAGGATAGGTGAGTTGGGAGTCGAGCTAAAAATTCCATTGTTCATAGTGTTTGGGAATCTGAACCAGTATATGTTGCTCTTTGTGTTTTATTTTTACTAAGTAATGCATGTTTTTCAGACATAATGGAAACATACTATTAGATGGAGAAGGTCACATAATTCACATAGATTTCGGGTTCATCCTGTCGTCGTCACCGAAGAATTTAGGCTTTGAAAACTCTCCATTCAAGCTAACCCAGGAATTTGTCGATGTAAGTATATTTATCTCTGCTATTATAAAAGGAAGTGTTTTGGATGTCTGTCTGCGTGTCTCTATCCAGTGACCTGATGAATCTATGGCACTTACAATAATGAGCTTTAACAGGCGGGTAGTCCAAACTTTTTGCGATTTTTGGGTCACGCCGAATTTTAAAATTCAATCTGACAAAACAGATAAAAAGTTTTGACTGGAGTTTTGTAGGTTTTATTTTTTTATCTCTTAGATTGTCAAAGATAGTGTAAAACTGTCAACGAAGTTGAAACCTGTGAAAATTTTCACATTTGATCACTACCTAAAAATGTGTTTTTTTTTTTAAATCATTTTTAAAATAAATCATCAACCTCACACATTCTAAGCGCTCGAAGCTCCCAATCAAGAACCCCGACATTCTTGTCTACGGAATGGAGGCTATTCACGCGCTGCTCTCTTTGTAGCACAGAAATGAGGGCATGGAAATCTTAATGACCTTCAGGAGTTTGAGATCTGAAAGATTCCAAAGCCTTCCGTAACCAGAGAATGCAAAAATTTTGTCCTCTGTATCCAGAGTGTTAAATATTGAAGGAGTGTTGCGAACATATTGAAAATCATTCTCTGTTATCATCAAAGTTGATTATTACAAATTCTTGAGGTTTTATTAGTGAAAGTCAGTTTTTGAAAAGATTAACGACTCATTACTTTCTACCCGAAAAAAAAGAACAAATTAACATTGGGACATGTAAGATTCACACAATACATAATGCTTTTCTTAAAGGTCCAAAAGAGTTAGGGGAAGATGTGTTTGAACTAATTTTTACTATTCACTGATTTTTTAATCAGTGTCCTAAGCATTGGTCAACATACAAACAAATTCAAGAAGACTTGAAACTTCCCACTCACTATTTCATCAAACATTGTTCAAGCAGGTGGCTAAGCCTAAAGCCAGCTGCTGAAAGTTTGCTTGAACAATGTTTTTTTTTTTTTTTTTTAATCATTTTAAAATTGTAATTTGTGTGTTTTTTCACATATGACCCTTGCGCGCGATCGAGAAATCGGATTCCATGTCCTGCGCTCAAATGCTTCCACAAAAGGAGAGCAAAACAAATAACATTTTTGACTGTCATTGTTTTGTTTGTTCTCTTTTGTAAAATTTAGATCGTTAAAGATAGAAAACTTCAACGGATTTGAAATCTGCGCAAAAATGGACACCAGATAGATACTTTATACATTTGATTTTCTTTTAATAAAAAATTTTTCAACTAAATATTTTTTCGCACGAGATTGTGATGTCACATTGATTGGATCTATTCGCAATTCGATTTTGGCAGTGCTATGATGTCTGTTATCCTATGATAGATTTCTATGGGAATTTATGGCTATGAATTCAAATGTTAATTTGTAGCAATCACTGGGGGTTAGCGAGCAGTGGTCACATCTGACCCCACGAAAAGAACAGTCACGTACAACACCGTGCTGGCCACACAGTGGCTAGTGATCAATAAAACAATTTTGTTTGACTTTGAATATGTGAAAGAAATTAGTCTTCTAAAGCTCAATAAACTCGGTCAACTGATTTTTTTTTATGCAATAAAATTAGCTTGGGCAAAATATTTTTATTTTAAGATTCTTCGAAAAATATTTTAAATTGTGAAACACTTGTAATCAATAACATGAAAGCATACAATTGAGAATTGATGCAAAGTTTCCATGCGTTTAGATTTCTATTGCAAGAAAAGTTTTGAAAGGCTTTCTGTAAAATATTTATGATGGGAAAAATAATTTTATGGAATTGAATTATCATTATTTCATGGGGAAAAGTACACAATAGAATATTTTTATTAGAAGATAAATATATTTTTCATCTAATTATGCATATTATAGGGCTCCCACAGGCTTTAGAAAGGCCTGATTTTTCATTTTAGTTTTTAAGCGTTCTTTAATACCATAATATTTGCTTAAAATTTTTTTTTTTTTTTGCAAAACTACTTGTCATTTTGCTTGCATACAAAAGCAGTAATTAATGATACAAGACATTAGACATGTAATTTGGCAATTTTAAAAAGTCCCATCCAATATATAGATTTTTCCTTGCACCTCACAAAACCAATATCAATGCCATGTGATCTTGTACCAGTATTTCTGGGTCTGAAATCCGAGTACTTGTGCTAAGTGCCCATGAAAGTTTCCCCCTAAAGGGCACATCTTTAGGTGTCCTTTCTTTTCACAATAACTTGATGGTGTTTGTCTTGGTGTAAACTGGCCAAATTTTGCCCTTCGGTGGAGTGGTAGCATACAGTGGACGATTTCTCGCCAATGTGGTTATGCTGTTTTAAGGCAACCCTATTTAGAAGTTTAGAATTGAAGACGTTATCTGATTGGAATTAAAACGTACTTTGAAAAGAATTTGAACATGCTCTGATTGGTTTAGATTTGTTTTCTTGTTTGGCGATAACAACGTTTAATTTGCCATTTCTTTTTGTATCGTTTCAACATGCAGCTGTGTCATATCTTTACTCCGTCTTTTTTGGTGCTTTTTTTTGCTTGGAAGTATTGCGATTCATGTCTTTGAAAGTAAGTTACACTTTCTTCCCCTTTTGTTCGTCGTTCATGTACCCGATATTAGCTATGGCAGTAGATGGTTTAACTGGTAGAAGGAATGCTTTGTTTTTTGGTAAAATGTATATTGATAGTATGAATGATCCTGAGAGCTTGGTTGTAATTGAATTTTGTCAGAAAGTTGGATTGATTGCTATGAGTGTGTAATGTCCAGCATGTGGGAATGAGATGACTTTAACGTTATGAAAGGATGTGGGCGATAGGTATGAGTGGAAGTGTGGAAAGGATGGACACAAAAGAAATCAATCAGTGCAAAAGGGGACATGGTTTGAAAGGAGTAAATTGCATGTGTTATAAATTACGATCAAATCCATATATGCAAAAGATCACTGTGTGTATTTTGCTGCATAAACTCTGCCATCGTGGTTTGGTGACAAAAAAAAAAAACGCCTTGGCACCACTGTCTTGTATGCTACCACTCCACCTGCCCTTCTGCTATAACCCCCCCCCCCAAAAAAAAATACGTTTCTTCATCTGTGTAGCCTTCAAAGAAGGCCCCACGTTTTATATTGCTATTAGAAGGGGACTTAGTACTTACCAACCGACAAGATAAATATTGGTTGGTATTTAACACTCTGACTGCTCAATTTGTGGGCCAAAATCGCTTCAAAAATCATGTAATTTATTTTTTTTTGCATATTAAAAATCTACATAGATTGGAGAATTGAAATATGCATTTTTTTCTTTCTAGAAAAGACTTTTTATATAGATTTTTATCATGAGAAACTAAACTGTCAGAAGTTATTGTTAGCTATATGCACAGTAATTCCCGGATTTCCACGAAAAGGAACTGGAGTAGGCGGAGGAGGAGTTTATTGAATCATGATCAGATTCATCGCTATCTGAGGAGCAGTCCGAAAAATCACTATCACTATCAAACCTAAAATCACTTTCAGAAACTGATAAATCATCAGGATTATATACTCTGTCAATCGCTGAACGTTTTCTAGCAGTCATTTCTGCTTAGAAAAAGGCGCCAAACAAAGGCGCAAAGTTAGAGCGGTAAATACAAAGTACCTTCAAATGCCGCAATTTAGTGGACGACTAGCGACAACTGTTGACCAAAATCTAAATTTAACGTCTAACACTGTATGTAATTTTTTTCATTGGTTAAACGGTGAAAAAGCGGGATGGGCTCCTCAATAAAGATAGAAAAACACCTGCCCGCGAAAATCGCGGGATGAGCAAATTTTGCTACATTTGAGTTGCTCGTGGAAATCGTGGGATAATCAGCCAGTGGGTTAATTGAAAAAACCCCAGTTTCTTGTATTATTTTAATGTTTCTTGTGTGCTAAGTTATTTGTGCTATTGACAGGTGATGGGAGGCCCTGGAAATGACATGTTCGAGTACTTCAAAATACTCATGCTCCAAGGTCTGGTGGCTGCAAGAAAACACCACGAGCGCATCATCACACTGGTGGAAATCATGCAAGCCTCCTGCCAGCTTCCATGCTTCAAGAACGGCGCCAGTGCCATCAGGGCCCTCCGCGATCGGTTCCACATGGGACTTACGGAAGAGCAACTCCAGCTCCTCGTTGACACCATGGTCGAATCCAGCATGCACTCGATAACCACCAAGTTATACGACAATTACCAGTACATAACCAATGGCATTCTTTAGAATATAACTCTTCCATCTAACAAAAGTGCACTTTGATAGGATCCTCTCGCGATTGACACCTGGCACGGGTTGTTGCCAGATTGAATGCTTCAGTAGCAGCCATGATTTTCAAGGTTACTTGTCATTGTGAGAAGCTGTGGTGTGTGTATTATAGTGAAAACCTTCTCCCCTTGTATTTAATGCTGTAAGTATGCATACATGTGTTGCGTCTGTTCTGTGAAGAAAATATTTTTGCTGTACAGATATCTGTATGTTAGTTAGTGTGACCAATTAACAATCGTTACACCTATTGCAGGACCAGACTCTTGTTAAAGTCTAAGTTTTTAACTGTATGTCTCGGAAGTTTTAAACTCTGATTAATTTGCATTCTTCTGTTGACTTCATAATCAACAATTTCGTTAAAAAAAACTAAGTCAAACTTTAATTATTTATAAACTGGTGTGCATTCAATAGTCAGAAAAATTTTAAATGTGTAATTTTTTATAATATTTGGATTCTAGGATCCAAGTTATTGAATCAAATTGTTTTATACTGTGTTCAGATCGCTTTTTAGCTGAAACTTTTAATAATTAAGTAATAGGGAGACAAACTAACACTAACTAAAACATTTTCAATATACTTCTATTTAAGAATCGGATAATGTTTTCGTGATTTTTTGTTTCTAACATGGTAATTTGTTCAATAATAATTTAACACACAATGGTCTTTTTGAAGTATGATTTATATTCAAACACCTTAAAAATAGCTCAAATCGTTTTCCATCCATTTTATTAGGGTAAGATTTTTGAAAGTCGATAAATCTTAACGGAAAGGAATTGTTTGGATAACCTTAAAGCCACATTTTCAACTCATTCTTGTACAACCTTGATAGCAATAATCTCACAACGTAAGTCACTAAGCATTTATTAACCTTGTAATAGCAGTGAATATTGAGAAATACTCACTAATTCTTTGTATTTCATAGGAATCGGTTCACTTGAAATCCCCACAACATTCCCTATGCAACAAAAAGGTTTTTCTGTAAATGTTGGAATTTAGCTATTGCAAAATAAGTGTTATATATGGATAACAAGTTTAAAATTTAATAAGTATGTAATGTTGTGAACATAAAATATATTTACTGTATTAAATTGTTGATAAAAATAGGAATGTTACTAAAATAGTGAGAATTCTATAATTTAAACTCATTTTATATCTTGACCCCATTAATGCTTAAAAGAAAACAGATATGTGTATATGTCTAGTGTACATTTAACGAAGTTTATTGGAGAGTCTAAGATAACTTAAATAATTTCTCTTTATTATTCATGTAATGAATTAACTAAAAAAAATTTAGCTCGCTTTTCTAAGCATTAAATATTTTTACTTTAATTGATGTAAATATTTGTAATGAACACAATCCTACTACAAATATGGAATTCCATTTTTACTTGAAGCTTCAATGGATTTTGCACTTTTCAATTTTATGTAGTATTGAAAGTCCTTTTTCTCGTGATTTAGTTTATCATGAGGAGTTTTTGTTTTGTGTACACATGGAACTATTAATCATGTACTTTAAAATTGAAATAAATTCTTATACAATTTTTCTTCTTTTCTTTAGTTCAATTCTGCACTTAAGTGTGCTAATTCGCTCTGAAATTGCTGTTACATACTCTAACACACACCAACATAATACAACTGCGAGAACTTCTCCAGCCACCAAGTGTGTCTCGCAGTAAGGAGACCTTAATAAATTTTCTAATGGGAACGTTTGACGAAATGCATTAAAGTTTATAACATTGGCACACTTAGTAACAAATTGCAAATATATTTACAGTCAGTATCGGTTATATGGTCAGCTCAGCAGTCCAGTAAAATCAGATGCTATAAGCGGGGTGACCCTATATGTGGAACAATACTACCCTCTTTAATTATGGCGGGATTATATTCTCCTATCAGAATATAGTGCTCATAAATGAATAATTAAACTTTTAATAACTTTTAAAAAATTAATTCATGAAGTAAAAACTACACTAAGAAATATGGAATATATATTTTTAGCAGGGCTCCTAACACGTCACTTTTTGTCACCTTTTTATTTTTTGTCACCTTTTTGACATTTTGTCACCTTTTCAGGGATTTTAAGTTCTTAAATTATATTTGAAGAAAAAATTTTTGGTAAGCAATTAAAAAAAATTCATTTCCTCTAAAAAAAACAGGGTTTGCACGCATTCAATTTCGAAATGCGTGCTACATTCCACCGCAAGAATGGATTCAAAAGCGTACTGTTTCAATTGTAAAAGGATATTTCAATTTGCCTGGGGTGTATTAGCAGCAAGTTCTGGAAATTTTCCCGCAGGAAAAGGCTATCAGTAAAACGAAGCGGCGAAGTTTAAAGGAAGCAGGGCCATCTGCATATTCGACCCCCTCTACAGGGTCGAACAAAAGGAGGAACCCTCTAGGAGGTCAGACGTTGACAGCTCGTAAATGGTGATCGATGCCAGTGGTCACTTAAAAGGGGGGGGGATAACATCCTCCATACACAGATCTGAGGGCGGTCTCAACAGACCCATTTTATTTTCAGATTCTGGAATAAGACGAGAATGGAGAGGTCATGAGACCGGATGGATCAAGCTGATATTAACTCAACATTAACCCAGGAGGAGAGGTAATGCGTTTAGTACCTTTGTCATCACATATTGTGGGTCTGATTATGTCCAGAAGGTATAGATACGTCAGGGCAAACTCTGAAAGGACGGTGGAATCTTCAACATGTATGATAATTTACACTCAAAGGTGTCTTCGGCAAAGTTTTTAAGGGAATAAATCATCAACCTCACACATTCTAAGCGCTCGAAGCTCCCAATCAAGAACCCCAACATTCTTGTCTACGGAATGGAGGCTATTCACGCGCTGCTCTCTTTGTAGCACAGAAATGAGGGCATGGAAATCTTAATGACCTTCAGCCGTTTCTTCAGGAATTTGAGATCTGAAAGATTCCAAAGCCTTCCGTAACCAGAGAATGCAAAAATTTTGTCCTTCTCTGTATCCAGAGTGTTAAATATTGAAGGAGTGTTGCGAACATATTGAAAATCATTCTCTGTTATCATCGAAGTTGATTATTACAAATTCTTGAGGTTTTATTAGTGAAAGTCAGTTTTTAAAAAGATTAATGACTCATTACTTTCTACCCGAAAAAAAGAACAAATTAACATTGGGACATGTAAGATTCACACAATACATAATGCTTTTCTTAAAGGTCTAAAAAAGTTAGGGGAAGATGTGTTTGAACTAATTTTTACTATTCACTGATTTTTTAATCAGTGTCCTAAGCATTGGTCAACATACAAACAAATTCAAGAAGACTTGAAACTTCCTACTCACTATTTCATCAAACATTGTTCAAGCAGGTGGCTAAGCCTAAAGCCAGCTGCTGAAAGGTTGCTTGAACAATGGATTGCAGTGCGGAAGTATTTCCTTGACAACATTCCAATAAAGAAGTCAAACATGATACAAATACCAGGCTACAAAAAATTGTTCATTTACTTAGAAGAAAAACTATGAAGGCTGATGTGATATTTGTCGTATCAAATGCAAGTATATTTAATCGTGAGATCGAATTTCTTCAGAAAAAGGAACCTCTAATACAAACTTGAATTGTTGACAAGAACAATTTTGGGTAGGATCTACGAAGGGGAACTTATTTGAGATTTGAAAATGGATGATAAATCTGAAGATATATGTCCTCAGAAACTGTTGCCTCTAGCTGATATTGTGATTGGAGATAAAATTTCTAGAGCGCTACAGAATGTGAAAGAGAAGGAAAGGAATTTATTTTTTCTAAGGGCTCAGAAGCATTACATTGCCAGTGTTAAATATCTTTTGAAGAAATCCTCCTTCGGTTCATCTCTCCTTAAAAGTTCATCCTGTCTTGGTCCTTTTGAGAGACTCAGTGGCGAGAGTGTTCGACAAGTATTAGAATTTGCAAGAGTAATGCTATGGTATGTCCCGACAGACATACTACTGGATGAGTGGAAATTACTCAAAAGAGAATTTGAGGAAGAAGGATTTAGAATGAAGCCTATTGATGTTTACTGGAACCAGTTCTTCAGACTACGAGACTAGAAGAGTTGCCAAGTGCTCCAGAACTTCCGGAATTTCTATGCTAAAGAATCGAAAATCCGCAACTCCGCGTAATATTTGGTTCACTCCCGAAATCGCGTCAATGCAGGGAAAAGGGAAATTTTCGCGTTGCTCCGGAAGAAAAAGACAAAATTAATTTCGGACTTTTTCAACAAAAAGAAATAAGACATAATTTTTCAAAGAAAAAGAAATTCTTTAAGTTGTGTCAAAAATAAACGAATTAAAATATCATAATTCCGATTTAAAAAAAAAATTTATGTTAATATTTTAAAATTATATACTTTTTAAATGAAGAAAATAAAAATATCCTTCCAAAGAAAGAAAAGATATAGGTAGCTGGGGAGGATCTTTTCATTTTCTATCTTTTTACTTGAATATATTTAGCATTATTGTTATTTATTACTTTTTTTTGCTTGATTAGTCACTTTTTGTACTTGATTAGTCACTTTTTGTCACCTTTTTGGTTCAATTTGTCACCTTTTTAGACCTTGATACCTGTTAGGAGCCCTGATTTTTAGTGAAATTTGTTACCTTACCAATCTAAGTACAGTACGCATACGTATGTGCATCCATATTTGATGCACTTATCTCTACTATTATAAGAGGAAGTGTTTGTTTTTCGTTATCACGGTCCTGACGCCTCATAGCAACTGCTACCACCCAGTGGCAGATAGACCTTAATTCCTCGTTGCATGGCTCCTAATCAATAAGTATTATTGACGTAAGAATATTTTCTAACATCTTCAACCAATAGGCTTATATAACTATTTTGCTACAAAATACAGTAAGTATACTCGAGGAAAATTCTCAACATTCAGGAGTCTAAATATCTCGTAAATAATTTGAAAGATGTTCCATATATTTCACGATTCTTAATTATAAAAATGTTATTTAAAAATTTAAATTAATTTTAGCTATGTATTTTTAGTCTGTCATAAAAAGTACACGATTAGAAAAATGAATAAATAATTGTTTAACTAAAATAAAATGCTGAACGCCTCAGATGCTCCATGATCACTTGGTTAAATGTGCTGGATAAAAATTAAAACAAACTTGACTCGAGAATAGTGAAACAATATACCAGCTGATAGCTATAAAAGAAACGTTTTTATGATTAGAATGTGCCAGTACAGAAGTTAAAGTTTGGAAACTATCAATATATTTTTTAATAAAATTATTTCCCTTTTGTACTGCAATATTCCCGTCCATCACTTATATTCACTTGACTGTACTGATTAGCTGTCAATTATCCAAGTTGGGAAGAGGTTAAACATTTTATAAAATTTGTTCGAAGGGTCCATAAACTCGGTTTCTTTTTGCGTAAATCAAATAGGAATGAAATCTCTCTATATTAAAAAAATGTTACCGCCGCCGACGCAGGATTGAAAACTGTGTTGTTTAGCTCGATTCTTAGACGGTTTCCCGAGAAAGTACTGATCGGAAAAAAATGAAATTAACATGCTTTGTTCTTCATCGTATTCCCTGGATAATTATTAAGATTTTTTTCCGATGCGGCTATTAGTTTAGGTTTTATTAAGTGTTAAAGTTGTGAACAAGTGAAATTTCTTCCGCGAGTGAGCAAAACACATTCAAATTTTCAGTCTTCAGTCGAGTTTTTTTTTTTAAGAATACTTCTCAACGTAAATTTTTGCAGCTCGTCGAGTTTTTTTTTTTAATTTAAATTTGGTTCTTGATAATATTTTTTTGAAATTCAGGAAAAATCGGGACATTTTTGTTACTTTTTTTTAAAAACTGCCGTATCTATATCTAATTACTATTAGTTTTTAATTTTTAAAATATCGCAGTATACCTCAGAATATACTCTTTCTTACAGTACTATTATTTTTGAAATCGGTTAATAATTAAATTGGATGCGATCAAAAGTTCGTCATACAAAATTCGGAATCTTTGGATATTTTCGCTACTTATTGTTAAAACCGTTTTGTCTACGGCAAAAGCCATTATTTTTTAAATTTGAAAACATCACTGAATACATTACATTACACTCTTTCTTATGGTACAGTTATTTTTCAAATTGGTTAATAAATAAAATCGATGCAATTAAAAGTGGGTCATACAATTTTCGGAACTTTCAGATCGTAACTTCCGATACAAAACTAAAATGGTCATATCTGTATAGTATTACTGTTAGTTTTTAATTTTAAAAATATTGCAGTATACCTCAGAATATACTCTTTCTTACGGTACAATTATTTTTAAAATTGGTTCATAAATAAATTCGATGCAATCAAAAGTTGGTGTCACAAATTTCGTATTTTTCAGTTCGCATAGCTGCTTCCGAAAACAGTAGTGGGTTGCACTTTTGACTATCGGGTTTGCCAGATATCAAATTTATCGTAGCAACAATTGCCATAAAAACGATTTCTTTTTATTTGGCGAGGAAAAAGGCTCGCTTTTTTCCCTCTGTTCTCAAGACAGTTTAACGACAAAGTACAGATCGTAAAGTTTGGATATTAACAATGTTTACTTAAAATTGTACAGGGAACAAGATGCAGAAGATTTTTTACTGATGCGGCTATTAGTTTAGGGTGAATTAAGTGTTAAAGCAAAAAAAAGTTAAATCACTTGCGAAAGAAGTATTGGTTTGAGAAAGCAAACTAAACGGATTGCGTAGCAATCCCCGGGGTCGGCGAGCGTAAGCGAGACGCAGCGAAGCCCTCGCTGTGACGTCATGCACCGGAAAGTGTAATCAGCATAATACGAATTATTCAGATAGTTTCACTCTGTGAAAGTAATGTTGGTTTGCGAAGCAAACCAAATAAGATTGCGCAGCAATCCCCGGGGGTTGGCGAGCGTAAGCGAGCAGGGGGCGGAGCCCCCTAGTAATTGAAAAATTGCTAATATTTTACCATCGCCATTGTTCCAAAACATTGCTCACGCGTTCTATTGCAGACCTATCGCCATAAAACCCCAACATTTAATCCTATTGCAGAGGCCAGTTTCATTAAGATTCGGATTGTATCCAGCATACTTCAGAATGCTTAATTTTGATTTTAAGTACACTAGAAGTTTTTAGTGTTTTTATTATTAAGAATTTTAGCTGATGTATCGAAATCAAGTTTTCTAAATTTGATACCCTTGTGCTCTAAAAGTTCACATCAGTGTAAAACTTCAGAAATCCAGTCGAAAAGTGGATTTTCCAAGATTTATAGATTTTTAATTTATACCTAGAATATGGCAGTTTTCTAAAGTTATTCGCACCTCGACTCATGTACCATGCGATATTATAAATATTGTAAATTCGAGGGATTGATAAAAAACCCATAACCTAACTACAAACCGCTTTAAATGATACCCATACAATCTTCCATTAAGTTTAAGCCAGCCCATTCGGAATTATTTCTCATTTCGTCACATCCAAAATTTTACTCATAAGTTCTAAATTATTCCAAAATATACTTTTATATAGTTTCTCAGTTGGCAGGGCTGAATGCACGTTATAAAGAAACTAGTTTCTCTTTTGCATTTAAAAACCTGAACACACTGCCTTATTCAGGGTTCCCACTCTTTTTACCTAACTAAGAATAAGGACTTAAATAAAACATTGAAAAAAAGCGCATCATACAATGTAATACCAGACTTTCGAACAAGTGGAGATGCTCTTAGAGATTAGTTAATCTTATAAGAACAGTAGTACATAAAAAATTTAATATTCGAGTCTATTTTCTAACAATTGTACACAAAAAATGCCACACAAAAATGAGATTTTTCAAAATAAGCCATCTGATTTTTTCAAAATTCAGCAGTTAATATATGGGGATTTACGTGCACACGTATTAGTAATATGCAAGTACATAAACAAATTATAAAATGGAGATCGTAAGGAAAAAACTTCGGATGTTTTTCTTTTATCTCTTCGTAGTGCACTTGCTTTTATAAAAAGGAAAACAAAGAGTTAAGTTTGATCCGGACAGGGCTTGGTGTTGCCGGTCTCCCAGCTGCTGTTGAGTTTGATTTTGTTATCTTATTCTTTTCCTACTAGGGCAGGGGTGGACAAATTGGGCGCATTGGATGATTACATTGTATCCTTAACTTATTCTTTTGAAAAGTAGTCTTCATAACTGAATCCATCTTCATATTTTCAACACAAGAGTAGTCTTATTCAATTAATTCAGCCTTCTTACTCATCAGTTCGTCGCAATTTTTTGGCAGTTTACAATTGATATTCTGTGTGATACGACGTACGTACTTGTGATCTGTTTGTTCTTTTTTAACATTTTTGTACTTTTTAATGTTTATTTTTTTACTTTCCTGTTATCTATCACTGTGCAAAAGAAAATGAGCAAAAGAAGCGCAAAAAATGAGAGAAAGCGTAAACTTAATGAACAGTAGGAAAATGAGTTGTTATTTATAGCAAGTCCTTCAGGAAAACCGTTTTGCGTTGCTTGTGAAACTACTCTTTCACATAATGGGAGACATGATCTTAATAAACACTATAAGACACAGCATCAGGCTAACATAGAAGGAAAAATGAAGCTTGTTCTCGGGTCGGAGTTACGTAAAGATTATGTGACTTGGAAAAAGGAAGAAATCAGAAGACAAAATATATTTTCTAAAGTAAGTTGTGAAGACGAGACGATGACCGAAGCATAAAGTTGCTTTAGCATTGGCGAAAAAAAACCTATTATGACGGAGAAGCCTTGTCTCCAAATATTTGCACGCCATCTTGGTTATAAAAGGTATTGAAAGGAAATCAGACGAAATTGCTATACCAAGGCAGACTGTTACGAGATATATCGTGGAACTCTCTCTGGATGCATTTCAACAACTGAAAAACCTTGTCTATTCTTTTCTCTAGCTTTGGAGGAATCAATGAACATATTTGATGCAGTCCAGTTATAAGCATTTTTGTAAGACGAATTGATTATAATTTTAATGTCTTTGAGGTACTTGCCAGTCTGTAAAATCATGCCTAGAAAACCTAAATTAGATTATTGTACTCATCAGTATGTCAATGACACTACAACTTTGCTTGGAAATTTTTTTTAATCGTCCTGTCCTTAAATATTATACACCAAGAGGCACTGTGTGGAAAAACTTTAAAAATGCAGCATATTATGTTACCGGTTGTGAAATGTCTGACTAAAGTTAGAGCAAGAGCATTAAACAGCCGAGAATTCAGAGAATATTGAATTATTACATTTGGAATATGGTGAACCTTTTCTTTATTATGAGGTGCGCTGGCTTTTTAGAGGACAGGTTTCGAGTAGATTTTTGAAATTGAAAAACGCCATTTATAATTTTTTAGAACAGGAAATTGAACTAACTGATGAAAGAACCCTTTTGTTTGATAGCAACTGGCTATTTGACTAGGCATTTTAGTTGATGTTACTTGCCATGTCAATTATCTAAATTCGAAGCTACAAGGCAAGAAGAAATTATTTCCTAGCTTAGTAAATAGCATCAATTAATTTAAATTAAGCGGGATTACATAAATTAATTTAAAATGAAATTAAAACTGTTCATCCCTCAGTTACAAAATCAGGATTTTAGTCAATTTCCACACTTGGAAGAGCAGAGTGGATGTGCTGTGGATAATAAAAATTTGACCAAATATATTAAAATTAGTTATTACAATGATCATTTGAAAGTAGTTTTCTTGTTTTTCTAAAGAAGAAAATTGCATGCTCGCATTAATAAACCCATTTACACTTAGTGAACAAAACGTAATAAAGATGCCTATACTAGATTGCAACGTTTCTTGGCACAGACGCCCTCGCGGAGGGATAAAGTGAGTGATCCGTCTCCTGTTGGGTTGCAGTCAGAGATTTCGAGGAGACGTCACACTTACAAGCTTCCAACTTGGCGCATTAATCTAATTTGGCCTTAAATTTAGCACGTAAATGTTTTGACAGCTTGCCTGTCAGTTGATATAAGAAAAGCACAATTGTAGTAATTTTAAGACATTTTTATTCAGTTAACAATACATAATATCGAAAGATATTTTTTGAATTTGCAATGGTATTTGTTAAAAATATTGCTTCCTAAAAATTTTCAAAAAGAAGTATCCCAGGTAGCAAATGAAGTTTTTATGGTTGTGATTGAAAAATATGTATGAGGTGTGCCCCAGTGTGTTATATTACTTTTCGAAAGAATGTAATAGAATTTACCGCAATAAATACTTGCCTGAAATTTAAAAGAAGCTTGTATTTCAATTACTTAAAACAGAATTCTTACAATTTATCATTAAAAAATATAATAGTTTATAAAATTGAAGAGAACATATAATTTTTTTTTAACTTTTAATTTTTAGAACTTTGTAACAATTTTCGTAAGATGTACGTAAATATTTTTTTAATGATTATTGTTTAACATTAGTACAAACTTTTAATAGAATAAAAAATGTAATAACTTTATAAAATAAATAGAATAACTGTTTCGAGGAAGTGAAGAGAAGAACTGACGTTACCTCTGACGTCAATCGAACGAGAGCTTATAACTAAATTGATTTCTTATTACTAGTCCGGCTGCGCCAGCTAGCGCTCGGCAGTTTGTAATAGTGCTTTTTAAACTTTTTTACACACTGTAATTAAACATGTTTTGATTTGTATAGTTTATTTATTTTTGTGAAACAATTCTCTTTAAATCAATATTCAATCAAATATTTAAGCAAAGTTGGTCGAAATGTACATATACCGCTACAAAATTACCCACGTCTAGAGATATTTTGCAGGAAATAGACATATCATTAAAATCTAACTCCTAAATAATATTTCTGCAACATGTAATATACCGGAACACATAATGCAAACAAAAATAAAATTCCAATCCTTGAAAAAATGCTAAATTCTGAAAAAAAAACACGTACGTATCTATTCAAATGTGTTGAATTTCGACTTCCTGATTATATTTATTGTGAAATAGAATAATGCGACAAAAGACTTTTCAACGATATTGACAAAGACAATAATGATTTATTAACAAAAATAACACATATTTATAATACTTGGGAATCTTCAAATATGTCCGCAACATCTCGCAGTCAACTCAAATACCCAAACACGGAATTCTAAATCAAATTAAAAAAGTAAACATTAATTCTGACGCGTGGCCAGATACCGGTAGTAAAATTACGTTTAAATTAGTTTTACATCAAAGGAAGAAATAAAAAGTAAGTTCAAACATAAATATTACAATTTAATTCCTTATTTTTCATAGAAATTGACCTCGGCTAGTTGAAAACAGCAAGAAGTCAAAATATCTGGGTTATTTTATATATGTTGATTGTTGCCATTCGACGATACACAAATAACGTCGATTTCGGGTCCACGTACGTTAGTGTTTTATATATATAGATTATACCTTTTCTGTAACTGCGTAGTTGTGTTGTTAATAAACCGTTAATCTTACTGAAAGTACGTGGTAGTTGATTGCCTTCTAATTCTAAGTAGTACCTGTTGGAATCCACAATTTTGATTAGAACCTGTTTAAAAGTGCTTATGGCACATTTAGTGGCGTCCGCGACATCTTCAATGCTTGGTGGCTATTCTTGAGGTACTTTTCGTTTATGTATTTTGTCAGGCGGGATCGCTGAAAAGAGTCTGGCGTCCGTGTTGACTATTGTTTTCAAGTAATGGAAGGCTTAGTAGCGAAGCGTTCAGCTTGTAGAGGAGCGTTTACGCAAGCGTGCAACAAGATAGAAGAATCACTGCGAGAAGCTCCGACTGTACAGAATGTAGACGCGTTAAAGACACAGCTACAGTTAAAGTATGAGCGACTGGAAGCAGTTCAAGAGGAAGTTGCAGCATTTATTTTGGGTAATAAACAACTCGTCAATACTTTTGAAGACGATTTTGTAAAAGCAGAACAATATGAGTGAATTAAAAAGTGAATTAATTAAAAAGTGAAAAAGATGTGGTTACGGAAAGAAGAAAGTTTCAATTACCAACTATAAAATTGGCAGCTTTTTCCGGCAACCCGCGAGAGTACCTCGGTTTCTGGGCACAATTTGAAAAAATTCATGAGGATAAACAGATTGTAGAAGAGGACAAATTTCAGTATCTGTTACAAGCCGTCATTCCGGATTCTAAAGCTGCTAGACTTGTGCAAAGATTTCCCCCCACCCGAGAGAACTATCCAAAAGTAATTGAACAACTGAAGGACCGATTTGGTCGAGACGATTTATTGGTACAAATTTTTGTTCGGGATCTTTTATCTATGATCACCAAGAATATTTCGACTGGTAGCAAAAAGTGTGATTTAGCGGAACTTTATGATTCAATCGAAAGTAAATTACCAGCTTTGGAGAGTCTTGGAAGAACAAAAGAAAGATATGCCGATTTTCTGGCGCCGTTGGTTGAGTCTTGCTTGCCAGAGACAGTTCTGCGAGCATGGGAACGTTCACGTTCGTCTGATGACTCAGCGGTTCGATCATTGGAGCAATTAATGATATTTCTGCGGAATGAAGTAAAAGGGGAGGAAATGATTTTGCTCGCCCGTTCAGGGCTGGGAGCACAATGAAATTCTATTAGAACACAAAATAGCGATCATGAGATATCTACTATAAGTGCGTTGGTGGATACTTCTGATAACACCTCCGGTAAGAAGACGTTTTCTTGCATATTTTGCAATAAGTCGCATGCTTCAGCAGACTGTTTTTCTGCAAGAAAGATGTCTTTAGAAGATAAGAAGAAAGTGGTTTTAAAACACAGAGCTTGTTTCAAGTGCTTACGTGTGGGCCACATGGCTCGGAAGTGCAGGGCTAAAGTGCAATGTTTTAGGTGTGATCAACCTCATGTTACATTGATGTGTGCAGAAGGCGAAATTTTAGTTAAAGAACCAGTGTTGAACACTGTTACTTGTAATGCTCTGGCAGGTCAGTGTAATAGTAATAACGTTTTTTTGCAGACTCTAATTGTTAAAGTTAAATTTAAAGGTAAATAATTAGTTGTAAGAGCTCTCTTTGATACAGGGTGCCAGCGTTCTTATGTTAGTAAGAGAGTAATTGAAATTCTTGATATACCACATAAGCAGAAACAAACCATTTCTCACGGTTTGTTTGGGGGGAGAGAGACTAGTCCTCGTACTCATTTGGTTCATGATTTAGAACTTGAAAATTTAGATGGTACTTATGCTTGTGTAATTGAGGCTTTAAGTGAAAGAAAAATTTGTGGAGCTGTTCCCAGAGTGAATGACATTTCTACAATTGTTGAATTAAAAGAACGAGGCATTGTAATACCTGATTTAAATAGTCAAGAGGTGGAGATTAATGCTCTTATAGGTGTAGATGTCATTGGTAATTTAATTACAGGTACAGCTTTACGGTTGAATTCTGGACTTGTTGTATTAGAAACTAAGCTAGGAAATGTTCTATTTGGTAAAGTAAAACAAATGCCTTTTGAGAATTGTATAGTATCGGTGCCAGCTTCTAGTGAGTCCGTTTATTGTAAATCATTTTCCGTGCTTTCATTGTATTCGTGTGTTAACTTTGATATATCTAACCTGTGGAATTTGGATACTATAGGCATTACGCATCCAATAGAGGACAATAGAAGGAAAGTGGCTTATGTAGATACTGTAAATAGTTTTAAAGAAATTTTAACTGTTCTTCCTAATGGAAGGTATCAAGTATCTTTACCCTTTAAGGGAGATGTAAAACTGCCTACTAATCAAAATTTAGTTTTTAAGAGGCATAAAAATGTGTGTGCGTGCTATTCAGGGAAACTATTTGAATGATTATATTAATGTTTTTAAGGAATGGGAGGAGCTAGGAATAATTGAAAGAGTCCCTAGGGAAGAATTGGAAGTGGGTTATCATTATTTGGCTCATCGACCCATTGTTAAGCATTCAAGCCAGACTATGAAGATTAGACCCGTATTTGACGCAAGCGCTAGAGAAGGTAACGGGCCATCGTTGAATGATTGTTTAATTCGGGGTCCGAATTTGATTGAACTAATCCCAGATATTTTAGATCGATTTCGCCTATATCCCGTCGGGTTGTCATCGGATATAGAAAAGGCTTTCTTACAAATAAGTATAGCCCCGCAAGACAGAGATTATTTAAGACTAGCAAAATACTCGACCTTACTCGGTTTGAATAAGTTTACTCTAGATCGAAGAGATGATGAAAATATATAATGACTTACGTTTTTTGTAGAATGAAATAATATTTTAAAACCTTTCGCCATCTTTAAAATTTCTACAACTTACTTTGGACACAAATCCTACACATGCATATCTATTCATCTAATACATTTCACATACATCGCACTCTTGCTGTATGACAATGCTACAAAATGACGAAAGCTGGTAAAATTTTCTACTACAAAAGACGATTTTGAGGGAGATTTGGAATTCCATTTCTTAAGTTCTTTTCATGTTCAACTCAATTAATAAACACGACGATTTACGGCGAGTACTCTCGAACTCATAGTCAACAAAACAATATTTTTTTTACTTGTGGCACTCTTGTACCCGGCATGCGACAACAGGGCATTGTGGAACTTCGAAATTTTCCATAACAAAGAATATTTTAATGTTTGAAAAGTTCTAGTTCGGATTTTTTAAACATTATTATTCTTTCCATAGCAACATTATTCTTTCAATAATGGCATATTTACACTTACAATTTGCTTTATTCTAACTTACCTGCTAATTTTAGTCGAATACTTTGTGGTGGTGATGCGTGTGATGAAAAATAAACACAATTGATTAAAATAATAAATATTTGAAAAGAAAACTGCGAAATGAAACAAAATAAAAGATGTCGGGTAAAAGTTGTTCTAAAGACATAATTTGTGATTCCTTTTTATCTCTTGATCTTGCAATTGCCACAACTTACAACTAAAAAGTGTATAAAATTTAGAAAAACGAAATTAATTCAGAGCGAAAGAAACACCGAGTTTCCGTTTTATTCCCATTCGTTGAAAAATATCGTCTGTCTCAAATATTCCGAAATCGTTTTCATTGCGCAAAGAACAAAAATAAGACTCGAAATAAATGAAATATCAGAGCTGAAATTCCATTAAAAAATATAATTTTTTGAAGAATAATTACTTTTTTAGCAGTACTGGTAAAGCAATTGAAGTAATCGTTATATTCAATAGACATTCCAATTTTTCCAAAACTACCAAATTATGGTTGATTTAAGTATACCTACTCAGGTGTTTTAGCATGAAACTCATCGAAATATAACAATAAAGAAATGTTTAATATTGCATTCACTAAACTAATAGATAATGTATAAAATAAAATACATTGCAATCAAATATCTGGAATACAATTTATGTGATGCCTACACAAACACACAAACACAAAATCGAGCATAGAACAGAAAGACGGACAGACAGACTTTCGCAACCAATTCCACTCGCTAAATGAAGATAAGTACTCACTGTATGCAAATTTCCATGAAAATATCTTAAACCGCGTGGACGTGTATAGGGCACGACAGACAGACAGACAGACAGACAGACACCAAACGAGAAAAAGGCGGATTCGGCATCAGAAGGGTCCAAAACGGATAGAAAACTTGAAATGGGTCGAAAATATTGAATGTACAAACAAACACTCCATTCTTATTTATATAGATTTCTTTTGCCGACTTTTGACCAGGGGATAGTGTATCGTCATTGTAGGTTGGTGTTTGGGTTGTCGCCGAGCCCTTTCTTGTTGGCCGCATCATTATCGCACCTTTTGGATAGCGCGTCTTCAGAATTTGAACCTGTTGTCCAGAAGTTAAGACACTCATTTTATGTTGATAATTGTGTCACAGGAGTGTCAAATGTGTTGGAACAGGAAGGCTTTATTTTGAAAGCAAAGGAAATTTTGGCTGACAGGCGTTTTAATCTGAGAGGTTGGGAGAGCAATGTTCCTTCAAGACTCGTCAGAAGCTCGGGAATTGCACCCCTTCTTGGTATATTATGGGATTTAGAAAAGGATACCCTGAAGTGTAGTGTTAACATATCTCTGGACGAAGAACCCACTAAACGTAAAGTGTTAGCTGCTGTTCAACGCATTTTTGACCCGATAGGTATTTTATGCCCTTCTACATTGGTCCCTAAGATCATGTTGCAAGAAATGTGGAAAGCTAAGGTAGCTTGGGACGCTTTGTTACCTGAGAAATTTCAAACAATATTTTTTAAATGGTTCAATGAAACTGATAATTTTAGAACTGTTGAGGTGCCACGTTACATTATGGTTAATGAAAACTCGGAACTTCATGTTTTTGTTGATGCCTGTAAGACGTCGTACGCCGCATGTGTATTTGTGAGAACGGTGACTTCTTTAGGAGTAAGGATACAGTTAATTAGAGCAAAAACTAGAGTAGCGCCCATAAAAGAATTGACGATTCCCCGGCTTGAACTAATGGCTTGCAGCATTGGAGCTAGACTTGCCCATGCAGTAAAAAATGCACTAGAGTTGCCCAGTTTAAATTTAGTTTTCTGGAGCGATTCTATGATAGCTTTATGGTGGTTGCTAAAAAAGGGATCGTGGTCAATATTTGTGGAAAACCGGATTAAAGAAGTGAAACAGTTATTTCCTGATGAGGTATGGCGCCATGTACCGGGTACACAAAACCCAGCTGACTTGCTTTCGAGAGGGTGTTCGCCACAGCAACTTGGAGAGTCACGTTGGTGGGAGGGACCTAGATGGCTCTATGAACCGTGTGATAGCTGGCCTAAGAATGAGTTAGTTTGTCAGGAGTCGAATATTAATATAGAACGTAGAAAGGTTCAATTATGTAACATTGGGTTAGTCGAGGATACGATACCTTGGTATGCTGTTAGATTCTCCAGTTACCTATCCATAATTAGGTGTGTGTGTTGGATTCTTCGATTCGCACATAATAGTCGAAAGAACAGAGAAAACAGAAGATCCGGGGATCTGTCACCGCTTGAGATTTGTTTTGCAGAAAAGACACTGATACGAATGATCCAAAATCAGTATTTTTCCGAACCGTGTACTAAAGTGGTGGTTGGAACTTTTTTCGATGAAGACGGCATAATCCGAGTTAAGACACGACTCACACAGCGCGAAGATGAACCTGTGTTCAAATTTCCTATACTTCTTCCAGATAAGTGTATGTTCACTTCTCGACTTATTGAACATTTTCATAAACTAAATTGCCATGTTGGCACTCAGATGCTCCTCAATATATTGAGGGAACAATATTGGATTCTAAGAGGACGGAGAACTGTGAGGAAGATTGTGAGACGTTGTGTAAAATGCAAGCGTTACAGTGCCAAATCTATAGACAGCATGCCAGTAGCGTTGCCGGCGGATCGTGTAAGTGACTGTGCTGTTTTTGAAGTCGTCGGTATCGATTTTGCCGGACCCTTGTTTCTAAAAGGAGGTGAAAAGGTATGGTTGGCCTTGTTTACGTGTGCAACCTATAGGGCACTTCATTGAGAATTGGTTACATCTCTATCTGCCGACACCTTTATTTTGAGCTTGAGGAGATTCATTGCAAGACCCAAAATTATCTATTCGGATAACGGCACCAATTTTAGGGGCACCCACAATGAGCTCTGTGCACTTGATTGACAGAAGATACAAAAAGAAACTCAGGCACACAGAATTATTTGGAGATTTAATCCTCCTACGGCCGCATGGTGGGGAGGATTTTGGGAACGGTTAGTCCGCACCGTCAAGGAATTGCTACGAAGAACTCTTGGAAATTCAATTTTGAACTTTGAAGAACTGCATACAATTATATGTGACTGCGAGTCGGTTGTGAACTCAAGACCCCTTACGTACCTGTCAGAGAATCCGGAAGACTTGGTAGCTCTAACTCCGGCTATGTTTTTAAGCGAGAACTACGATGCCCGAGTTCCGGATATGGACACTCGCGATTCTTCCTCTTTGAGAAAAAGAATTAGATATCGTTGGAAGCTATTTCAAGATCTTAGACAGCGATTCAGGAATGAGTACCTTGGACTTTTGGTACAAAAGGCTCAGTGTAAAAACTCTTCAGTTAACTTAAAATTGGGAGAAATCGTCCTTCTAGGGGATGATATAAGAAAGAGAGGAGCCTGGCCTTTAGCCAAAGTTATTGAATTAATTCCTGGAAAAGATGGAGTAGTCAGAACAGTGCGAGTGAGAACTCAAACGGGGACATTTCTACGACCTATTCAAAGAGTTTTTCCTCTGGAAATTAAGGAGAATTCTTTAGATTTCGTTGCAGATGCAGGATCTTCCAGCGACCAGGATGATACGCCAAACCAGAGCACTTTTCCAGCCCAAGATGCTGATAGTGACCAAGCCTCTATGCCGTTCAGTGCGACTGCCGAGGGGCTTTCAGAGTGCGTGGTATCGTCTCCCTTGGAGCCAAATAAAGGGGAACGATTCCCAACAGCCAGTGCTTCCAAGTATGGACGAGTCAGAAAGGTGCCTCAAAGACTGGACCTTCTAAATCAGGACTTGTTTGTTTTTGCGTCTTTCCCCGCAAAAAAGGGGGGAGGATGTTGCGAGGAAGTGAAGAGAAGAACTGACGTCACCTCTGACGTCAATCGAACGAGAGCTTATAACTAAATTGATTTCTTATTATTATACCTTTTCTGTAACTGCGTAGTTGTGTTGTTAATAAACCGTTAATCTTGCTGAAAGTACGTGGTAGTTGATTGCCTTCTAATTCTAAGTAGTACCTGTTGGAATCCACAATTTTGATTAGAACCTGTTTAAAAGTGCTTATGGCACAATAACCTTGAGTGTCCTCTAAATAAATCATAACATATTCCACAAATAGAATATGAACCTCTTTAAAAACGCTTATGGGAAGGCTGTATTCTTCACAATTTTAGAAATTCATGATATATATAAAATTCAGCGAAATTTAGTTAAAATCCCGAGTTAATTCCATAATTAATCACAAAATACACAAATGTAGATTCAAATTCAAACAACAAATGCATCGCACGTAAGCTGAAAGATAAGTAAATACTAAATATCTGCCAATGTCGCCAACAAGAATCGAGAGAAAATGCTGGTTGGCTCTTATTGGCTGGCGCGCGATTCTAAATGAAATTACTACGCTCCACGTAAAAGGCAAAACATTCAATATTTCACGCTAATTACGACAAAAAATCATTTTTGTGTGCGGGGTTAACAAATTAATCGCATTTATAAGTTGCAGTGCCTCATTGTACTCAAATATCGGACAAGGCGCTGGGAACTATTTGTTTCGTTTGCTCTCAGCGTATTCCTATTGTGCCAAGAAAGACTGTCACCGAGTATAGCAACATAAAAATTGTGGAACGACATACATATGTGAACAAGCATTTTCATCCATGAAAATTATTAAAAGGAAAACGAGGTAGCGAATGACTGATTCAGATTTCAAGAATTATCTGTAACAAACATTGTTTGCATACAATAGTTAAATCATTTAAAAATGTTAATTATGTCGATAAACATACTTTTATTAATAAAAGTTGTTAAGGATATGGCAGGTCCATGATTGTAAGGTAGAAAAGGTGCTTGAGTTATATGGCGCATCTGAACTCGTATGTGAAAAAAATTGACGCATGGTATGTAAAAGGTTGGCCACCACTGTACTAGGGGGTTCCGCCCCAGCTTGCCAACCCCCAGGGATTGCTACGCAATCCAACACTCTTGTCGCAAGTGATTTCGCTTTTTTATTAAACACTTAATGCAGCCTAAACTAATAGCCGCATCAGTTAAAAAACCATTTCCATCTTGTTCCCTGTACAATTTTGAATTAACCATGTTAATCTCGTAATATTCTGATATGTTCTTAATCGGCAAACCGTCTGAGAATCGAGTTGAAAACGACACATGACGTCACAGCGAGTTTCAAGGTCATCTGGCAAACCCGCTAGTCAGAAAATGGAACCATAATTTTTGTGAATAAGAATGAACGTGTACCGCGGTAGTACTGCCTTATTCCCCAATAACTATTGGTTGTAAGAGTATTGTGGAATTTTTGTATTTTCTTGATATATATATATATATATATATATATATATATATATATATATATATATATATATATATATATATATATATATATATATATAAGATGTGTGTGTGTGTGTGTGTGTGTGTGTGAGGATTTTTTGTATCTTGAGTGGCAAAATATACATAGCTCCTCTTATCTAATGTTAAAAAATCAATCAATTGAAATTTTCAGAAAAATTCACAGACTGAAATTGGAGAAAAGGCTTTACACAGACGGAAAACAGATTTTAATTCATGTTACCCAAATGTTCTCCCATAATGGCTGTTGGGTCGATGCCAATTACATTGAATTCCAATGAACTAATATACGAATTTAGAATTTTTAATGATGGGTGACGTAATGATATTATTAAAAACAAGCTAGGTGATATCACTTATGTAATACACACAGGAAGCATGTTACTGTCACCATAAATAGCTGCCATGAAGACTAAAAACATAATTCACTCACGGCTATTCCATACCAAATCAATACCTCTGGAGGTATCTGATCAGAGGGTTATCGGCCTCTGATTGGTATCTAAATTACGATATGTGTGAATGAATGGATGTATGAAAGGGACCTTCCTGTAAAACGGATGTGTCATGTATGCCGAGCAAAGTCGTACTTCCTCCCAATGGGGCTCAATAACATGGAAGGCGCACCCCCTCGCTCTTGCCGTCTTCGACGGGCCTGGCACTCCTCTGGTCTGCCAGTGTAGGCATTAGAAACAACAACAACAACAACCAAATTCATCAGTAATTCTGATCAGTTGGTTCCACCTTTTGAAACAAAGTTAACCAAAAGTCTGCAGGATAAATACCAGCTTAGGTTTCAATAGAGAAAATATACTTGCTTTCCTTAAAGTTCGGTGCCGACCAACCGGTATAGTGGTTAAGGTGTTAGCCTCTAGATCGGAAGGTTCCTGTTTCGAATCCGGGTTCGGGCATGGATGTTTGTAAGCGTATGGTGTAGAGGCGGCTGGTGCACCTTAAATCTGTCGTGGCCGAAAGTCCTCACGTTGGGTTGGCGTGGAAGTTTGGAGAGTGGGGTGCCAGCTCAGGTGTTGCTTCGTCATCTGACCGTGGTTCAAAATTACGAGGTGTTGTCCTCGGATCTTTCCCTTAAGGGACTGATCCCGGACCGTCGTCAATAGCCCGTTGTGCTGCTCTAGTACGACCGTTAACTAAAAAATTACCGTTACCTTAAAGTTCGAAAATTGCATTATTTGAATATGTAAATGAAATTTTATCCAAAAGTAGTTCTCTGCATGGATTCAATTAGTAACTTGGATCCATAGGGAGCCCTGGGTTTGTCTGACCATGGCCTTCTTGGTGTGAAGAGAGGCCATGTGGAAACCTTGTAGTCTTTGACTGCCATGCCTACTTCTCTCTTCCAAAGATTACTTGTCATAGAATTTACTTAAAGTTAAAAACTGTAAAGCTAATTTGTTCAGATCAGGGGATGGCAAAAATAAAATTGACGAGCCAGCCCAATTTTTTAGGACCCTTGCAATACATATACTAATATTTTTTCGAATGCTGAGTATTTGGCAGAACTCATTACACACGCGTGCACAGGAAATAATATGCTATTTATAGTGTAATCGAGGCAATAAAAAATAACATTTTTACTATGTACATTAGACATTTTGCTCCATTTTTGACCTTTTATAACCTAAAAAATCAATTTTTTTTTGTCATGAAAAATAATTTATTATTATTTTTTTTATTACAGAAACAGAAAATCTAGGCACCAGACCAAATTTTTTAGGTGCCATGGCAACCGAGATTTGTTGTGGCCTGGTTCAGATAAAGAAAAAAAAATTTGTCAGAGCGGCCCGAGCGATGTCTACTTTGCAAGACAATATGTGTAGTTGTGGCTAAGAACAGAGGGACACTGCTCACCAAATTTGGACATGCACGTTTTATTTTTATAACATTAAATGAAGTTTACGATATGTACATCGCACCGTCCGGTGCTTACCAAAAAAAAAACACGTCTACTCTAAGACCGCTCGTTCCACCGTCTCCTTGAACTTCCTTGTCATCTTCCTTTCCTCTCGTCCCCGGGGTCGGGGCCAACGACCTAACACCCCGTGGGGGAGGAATGTTGGTTGAGAAGGGAATAGAACACAAGACCAGAACGCAAGAGCGTTCGTTCCTATCTGTGTACATGACACCTGTCCGAAGATCGTACACTCCTCCCTCCTTAAGCGTGAAATACGCTCGAATTGCTTATTTCATAAGACATATTATACACATATTTATACAATACAGAATAAATTCACTTTAATTCACCAACATCTAATTCCACAAGACCATGTAAAGTGTGCAAAATTATTCTTGAGCACAGCCCAATTTTGTACTCATGACCCAGTGTGATTTATGCCATCTCTAATCTCGAGATGGCATCTGCACTTGCATTCTCCTTTCCGGGAGTATGTCGGATCGTGAGGTTATACTGTTGAAGTGCCAGTGCCCAACGTGTCAACTTCGGGCTTCTCGGAGTGGTCACTGAGAGGTACTTTAGGGGATTATGATCCGTATACAGATGTATCTCTGATCCGAAAATCCAATGCTCGAATTTTCGTAGCCCGAATAACACACCATAGGCTTCCTTCTCGATCGTCGACCAGTTCCGTTGGGTGTCCGATAACTTTTGGCTTGCGAACCCAATCGGTCTAAAATGGCCTTCGTTGTCCTTTTGGGATAAGCAAGCTGAAACCGCTAAATTTGATGCATCAGTATGCATCTGAAAGGGAATAGTGAAATCCGGAGTAGCGAGTGAGGAGGCGTCGCCTAGTTGGCGTTTAAGTTCCCGAAATGACTTATCCGCTCTTTCATCCCACGGAACCTTATTGGGAATAGATTTTTTTGTTAATTCAGTCAAAGGTGCCGAAATTAGGGCATAGTTTTTAATGTAGGATCTATAGAAACCCATTAATCCTAACACTGAGCGAACATCTTTTTTTGTCATTGGTCTTTTTAATTGGTTAATGGCTTCTAATTTCTCTGGATCCGGTGCATGTTTCCCGGATCCGATGATGTGACCCAAGTATTTGACTTCGTGTTTTGCAAAATCGCACTTGTCTAATCTCGCCGTAAAATTTAAATTGGTCAGTTCTTCAAAAACGGAACTTATGTGATTTTTATGTTCCTCCCAAGTGTCAGAGAAAATGGCTATGTCGTCAATATACGCTTGTGCATATTTACTGTGTTTCCTTAAAGCCTCATTCATGGAATTTTGGAATGTCGCTCCCGAAGTTTTTAATCCATATGGCATAGTGCACCATTGCCATACTCCCGAATGAGTCGCGAATGCCGTCAGATGCTTACTGCCCTCCTCCATAGGAATTTGGTGATACCCCTTGCACAAGTCTATAACTGTCAACCAGTTGGCTTTGCCCGCGACTAACATTAGATCTTGAGCGTTTTTCATAGGGAAGCTTGACGCTTTGCTTACCCTATTAAGGGCTCTAAAATCTGTACATACTCTTATACTAGCATCTTTCTTACCGACGCATACAATAGGATAAGCGATTTCAGCATCGGTTTCCTCAATTAAACCTAATTTCCACAACTCCTCAATTTGTCTATCGACTTCCTCTTTATAAACTTCAGGGATTTTATACTTATGGGGTTTGGTCCTGGATGCCCCACTTAAGAGTTCTATTTTATGAGGTCGAACGCTTGCCATCCTTATTGGACCCTTGAATAGTTGGTTGTGATGCACCAATAGGTTCCTTAATTCCCCTGCCTGTATCTCGCTTAGATGCTGTAAATCTATCTCATTTATTTTATCAATTACCTCATAGTTTCGTTTATCTCCCTGTGTCGGAATATGTACCACCTCCCCAAACTCTTCTTCCCCTTCAAATATTATATTTAAAGAATTCACTGGGGCTACAAATTTTCTAATCTTGTTTTGATGTACTCGACATCTTTTCCCGTCCTCCAGTTCAATGACGTATGTATAGGGTACATTGTGTTTAATAATCGTTCCTGGTCCTTGCCACCTGGCGTACAATTTGTTTGTGGAGTCTGGGATCAGTACAATTACTTTTTCTCCCTCCCTGAACGTTTTCACCGATGACCTTAAATTATATTGATGGGCCATTCGAGACTGCTGGATTTCCGCAGTCGTCTTTGCTAATTCCGCAGCTTCCTCAAGTCTCACTTGCATTTCATCCAAATATTTGTGTATGGGAGTCGTATCTAACAGTGCATTATGCACTTTTCCAGTCCAAGTGGACTTTAATATTGAGAGAGGACCTTCTGGTGGCCTACCGTAAAGTAACAAAAATGGGGCTACCCCGGTGGTGCTATTTGGGATCTCTCTATATGCCCATAGAAGATATGGAAGTTGTTTATGCCACCCTTTTTCATCTGCCCTTATCACATGATGTAGCATATTTTTCAAGGTCTTATTGAATCTTTCTACTAATCCATTTGCTTGAGGGTAATATGGAGTTGAAAAACGTGGACTAGCTCCTAATTTCCTTTCAAATTCCCTAGTTAGATCGGAAGTGAAATTAGTCCCATTGTCTGAACTGATGACTGAAGGTATTCCTGTTCTAGCAAAAATATGAAGCAACGCTTCACATGTCGATCGAGCCGTTAGGGATCGTAAAGGAATGGCTTCAGCCCATCGCGTATGCTGGTCTACCAAACATAATACATATTTGTGCCCTGCAGAACTAGGAGGACTGATTGGACCAATCAGGTCAATATTGACGACTTGGAAAGGTAATTCTGGTCTGGCCACTGGTGTAATGGGTGTCCGCTCACTCGTTTTTGCTGGTCGTCTTAACTGGCATTCTTTACAGGCACTACAATATTGTTTAACGTCTCTTGCCAACCCCTCCCAATAAAAGGAGTAAACGTATTCTTTCCCCTGTTTTCCGTGCACTCATATGTCCTCCATAGGGGGTTTCATGTGCCCTTCCCATGACCTCTAGCCGTTTCTCTGCGGGTAAAACAAGCTGAGAAACATCCACTCCCCCGACCTTCTCCATTGTGAAAGAGCAAGAAGTCGATAACGAAATAGTTTCCCTTCCCCTTTGCTACCAAATCCCATTCATTCCTCAGTGAATCGCTTGTATTTTGTGTTCGTTGAAATTCGGCGGCGGGTGACTGTCTCCGACTCTTTTCTCCTATCGTTTTGTCATCATCCTCAATCTTTCTTTTCTCTCTGGCTATTTCCCTACACCCAGCTATTTCTACTTCGCAAGTTTCGATTACTTCTGGTACATTAAGGTCATTTTTTCCCTCTAGAATATTAAACTATTTGTGGGTTAAGTATCGCTTCCTCAGAAATGTGGGGGGTAATCGCACATAGTATAGGTCTGTGCACCACATTAGCATTATTTCCATATGGGATAGCCAAATTCACGTGCATCAAGTCTGCGACTATAGTATCTCCGAAAGCTGCTTTAGATGGATTTTACCTCCCGTTTTCGATTTATTCTGGAGAAGGTTGTTTTCTCTCAATACAGTTACTTGACATCCGCTATCCAGCAAAGCATTGACGATTTTACCTTCCACACTGACTTTGATATGTTTTAGGGGGGCGATATATGGTTGTAGATTCGCATCTATCCCTTTATTAATATTTATTTTGGCTACACATACTCCACAATTTTCTATCTCTGAATCGGATGTAGCTACTTTGTTAATTCCGTGCACCTCCGAATTATATAGTTTACTTCTATCATTTGTAAATCTATTTTTATTTTTCGGGCAGTCTTTCTTTTTGTGAAATTTTGACCCGCATGTAAAACAACCCATATCTTTCGTTGAGTTTTGCTCAAAACGTTGTTTGTATTCCTGATTTCCCCGGTTGAATGAATTGGACTTATGTGTTGGTCTCCAGAAGTTTTTGTCACTTTTCCCTAAATTCCCACCTGCTTCTAATTTTCCTGTCGGTACCTGCACTCGTATAGTTATCTACTTCATTAGCCAATTCCACTGGTGTCAACCATTTGTCTGTTTCCTTAAGATATATATGGGTTTTAATGTTTAAGGGTAAACTTTCCTTTATTTTGTCGGAAATTAGCAGGTCTTTTATCTCCTCATAGGTGTTTACTTTTCTCGCTTTTAAATACAAATCCAACGCTGTTTTCAACCCTAACCGAATATTGCGTACACGTTTCATTATCCTTTCGATGACATATATCTAAGTTCTTTTTGTGTTCGATTGCGGTTATACGGAATTCTTTTAACACGATTTCCTTAATTTTTTCATACTGGCCAAAATCCTGCTCTCCTAACCTTGAGCTTAAGCATCTCACATGTCCCCGTAGATTGTACAAAATTATTTTTCCCTGATATTCCTCAGGCACAAGGTATTCTTTAAACATTTCTTCTATTTGATGGAAGAAAAAAGGCCATTCCTCGGATTTTCCCCGGAATATTTGGTAAACCCTCCCTTTATCAAATTCAAATATCCAAGAAATGACTCATTTGTCCCAGACCTTGAATTGTTATGGGATCCTCCGGTTTGTTCTCTGCCCTGTGTCATTTCTAATTCCTTTAATTTCAATTCATGGTCCCTTTCTTCCCTTCTTTTGTCTACACGTTCCATTCTATCTCTTTCTTCTTCACGTTTCACTTATAATTCTGGTTAGTAGTTCCCTCACAAAAGGCTCCTCGTAACCTCGACCATTCACAATTAAATATTTTAATTCGGGAAGTTTAGCGTTTGGAGGGATTTCCTCTCCTAATTCCTGAGCCAAATTGATCAAATCTTCCTTTCTACCCCTTGCAAGGAAAGCCATTTTATACCGTACAAATAATACAAACAATACAATTATCAACAGTTCCCTACCCCTTATATTGAATATTTTTCATTCAATCCCGTTTTTCACATTTAAATATAAATTGGGTCGCGAAGCCAAAAAATTTAATCGTCACTCACCCAGGTGATGACTGCAATGACCCAGTGTCCGGATCTGTCGAAGGATCACGTTGAGGATAGGATTCACTTCAGGAATTCTCTAAGGGCTGCTTGTGAAGTTCCAAGGATAGCTCACTATCCCGAATCCAGCAACAGTCCAGTTGCTCTTCAGAAAATGGTTGCCAGTATATGGAGTCCAGCAACAATCCAGTTGCTCTTCACGAAATGGTGCAAGACTATGGAATCCAGCAACAATCCAGTTGCTCTTCCTAAATCTCCAAAATGGCGCCGCGTCACCTCTTGCCGTTTGTTCTATGCAATCACCCAACTACACAACCCCACTTCTGACACCAATTATGTCAGAGCGGCCCGAGCGATGTCTACTTTGCAAGACAATATGTGTAGTTGTGGCTAAGAACAGAGGGACACTGCTCACCAAATTTGGACATGCACGTTTTATTTTTATAACATTAAATGAAGTTTACGATATGTACATCGCACCGTCCGGTGCTTACCAAAAAAAAAAAAACACGTCTACTCTAAGACCGCTCGTTCCACCGTCTCCTTGAACTTCCTTGTCATCTTCCTTTCCTCTCGTCCCCGGGGTCGGGGCCAACGACCTAACACCCCGTGGGGGAGGAATGTTGGTTGAGAAGGGAATAGAACACAAGACCAGAACGCAAGAGCGTTCGTTCCTATCTGTGTACATGACACCTGTCCGAAGATCGTACAAAAATTCTTGCAAGATAATATACTAAGATTTAATTTAAGTGATCAAATTTACAGGTAAGTGAAAAACTAAATATGTTTGCTATAAAGCAATGTTTAGATATTAGTTTCAAATTATGTTTGATACTTGAACACATAATGTGAAATTATATATATATATATGTATATATATATATGTATATATATATATGTATATATGTATATATATATATGTATATATATATGTATATATATATGTATATATTTGTATATATATATATATGTATATATATGTATATATATATATATATATATGTATATATATATGTATGTATATATATATATATGTATGTATATATATATATATGTATGTATATATATATATGTATGTATATATATATATGTATGTATATATATATATGTATGTATATATATATATATGTATGTATATATATATGTGGGATTGTGCGACGAGCGCGCCAAAGCCTGATACGTCCGCAGCAGTAACGCCACCTAGAGGAAGCGTCCGCTCAGAAGCGACCGCAGCAATGAGACAGATGTACCCCCAGACACCGAAGCTAGCAGTTGGGCAGACGGCCCATGACTTTTTAGGCAGATGGCCTCTTAGTTGTCGGATATTCTTAATTGTCAAAGATGTTTGTAAATATACTGTAAATACATTAATTTTGTAATTAAACTTAAATTTAAACTTTAAGAGTTATTTATCTTTTACCTTTTACGAACCCACATATATTTGGGGGTTTGGCCTGGATTTAATTAAAGGCCGAAGATTGCCGTTTTTATCTGAACCGTTATAGAAACGCATTTAACCTCAACTGTTCCGAGACGCGGACAATTCCAATATTCGCCTGATGCTCATCGGATTCAAGGTGAGAACTTCATTTGAGTGAAGGACCGTGACTCAGCATATTGGATCTTGAGGAATACTTCATCTGAACTGTGAGTACAGATTTTTCATTTTGACACTAACATGGCTACGTATTTAGCCGGAGCACGCAAGATCGATCTTCTAGCGCTAATAGAAGAATTAGAACTAATAGCAACGGAAGGAACCAAAATTCCGCAGCTTATTAAGTTGATAACGAAAGCTGATGAATACAGTGAGGGAATTAACAAAAACGCTTTTAAAAAGGATTGTTTCTGAACGAGAAACAAAGGAAAGAGACGATAAAGCTGAACGCGAAAGGGAAGCTAAAGAAAACGAAAAGAAAGCAGAACGCGAATTTCAGTTGAAGAAGTTACAGCTAGAAAACAAAAGTACTGGAAGTTTCGATTTTATTTCCCCACTTAAAACTGACTTTTCAAAACTAATGACACGTTTCGACGGAAACTGTGATTTAAGCATGTATTTATCTTTGTTTGAAAAACAAATTAATCGCGTAGAAATACCTAAAGAAAATTGGGTTATTTTCCTCGTGAGTCTTTTACCGTTGGATATCGCAAATTTAATTGCAAGAGAGCCTGATCCGCTCGCAAATGATTACGACCACGTGAAAAAGCTTTTACTGAATCGATTTAAACTAACACCAGAGCAGTTTCGACAGCACTTTTTTACTCACAAGAAAGAAACAACCGCATCTTGGCGTGATTTCGCCTACGAGTTAGATAATTTTTTCGAAGAATGGGTTGTGGGTCTTAGTATCTCTAAATATGAAGAATTGAAAGATCTCATAGTGGCGGATCAAATTAAAAGGAAAATACCGTTTGAAATGCGCGAGCATTTTATTGATGAATTACCGAAATTGAATAAAGTAGCCGAATTAGTGAATAAATTGGATGAGTACGAGGCGGCAAGATTCCATCTTAAAAGACCGGGAGCTAGAGATATGAAATCAGCTGAAACACAAAGTCATCAGCGCTCCAAAAAATTCAATGATAAACCGTCGATCGTCCGTGCTCACCAAAGTGTTACTAACCAATATGTTAAATGTTTTTCATGTAATGAAATTGGTCATAGAATTTCTGAGTGTCCAAATAAGAATAAAGGAATTAAATGTTTAAAGTGTAATGAATATGGACACCGTAAATTCGAATGTAATAAAGGTGTAAAAATTGATATAAATGAAGAAAAGAAGGTTTTAATTAGTATGTCCAGTAATCGTGAAAAGAAGTTGTACAAATGTCTTAAAATTATGAGTAAATATGTTGATGCTTTAATTGATACAGGATCAGATTATCTATTTTGAAATATGATTTTTATATGCAAATTGGTGCACCAGAATTAACCCCATGTGACAAAATGTTAAATGGTATTGGAAATCAAAGTGTAAAATCACTTGGTTATTTTTGTGCTGAAATTACTATTGACAATTTTAATATTCTCACTGAGTTTTTTGTTATTGAAAACTTGTGTTGCAATATTGTGATTGGGATGGACGTAATTAACAAGCTTAATATTTCAATATCAGGAAATGATTTAAGGATTTTGAGCTTTCGAGAAAACTCTATTAATCTTTCTTTCGCACACACTTCGAAGTGAAAGAGTCAGAAAAAATAAAAGCTAAGCGTTTTGAGGGACCTCATTCAGGAAGTAAAGGAATAAAAACAAAAACGAGTTGCCGAAATGGAGCCACTGTTTGGGAATCCGAAAGTAATGAAAGGCAGATGTTTGGTATCCCCTCCCCCCTGACTCACCCTTTCAAAGAAGAAAACAGGTGTGAACTATTGGCGACTGCCATTAATATTCCAATGATAGGCGTTGCGTCATCTTGTGTACAGGATGTTAGAGAAAATGATTTGACTTTTAATCCTTTATCCGAATTGCCGATTTCCTTGATGGATGAAATTGAATTGCAACATATAAAAGATCCTAAAATAAGAAACGAGTTAGATATTTTGATTAGTGAATATAAGCCGCATAAAATTAAAGACACAGAAGTAAAAATGACTTTAATTTTAACTGATAATGTACCGATTTGTCAGAGACCGCACCCGAATGTCTTTAAAAGAACAGAAAATAGTTGAGGAACAAATACAAGTATGGCTAAAAGACGGAATAATTAAACCCTCCTGTTCTAACTACGCTTCACCCATTGTTTTGTGTAAAAAGAAGGGTAATAATTCATACAGATTGTGCGTTGATTATCGATCGGTTAATCGAAAGTTAATCAAAGATAAGCATCCACTCCCATTAATTCAAGATGTTTTAGATTGCTTGGGAAACGCACAGGTATTTTCCACTTTGGACTTAAAAAACGCATTTTTCAACATACCAATGGACCCTGATTCGACACGTTACACAGCATTTGTCACCCATGAAGGACTGTACGAATTCAATGTTGTACCTTTCGGATGTAGTAACTCACCAAGTGTTTTTGTGAGGTACATAAACACGGTGTTTAGAGACTTAATTCGAGACAAGACTATAATAATTTACATGGATGATATTGTTATACCTTCCATTGATGAACAAGAAGGGCTTGAAAAAATTAAAAGGGTTTTGAAGGTTGCGTCAGAATACGGCGTAATAATAAATTTTAAGAAGTGTCAATTTCTTCAACATTCGATAGAATTTCTCGGATACGTTATCGAGGGCGGCAAAATTCAACCTTCCCCATCCAAGACGCGTGCAGTGAAAAATTTTCCCCCAGCCGAAAAATGTAAAACAAGTCATGAGTTTTTTGGGTCTTTGCTCTTACTTTCGACAATTTGTCGGTGGATTTTCAAGAATTGCAAAACCATTAAGTGACCTGCTTCGAAATAATGTCGAATGGACATTTGGCTCTGAGCAAGTCAAAGCATTTGAAAGGCTAAAGGAAATTCTCTCAAGTAGTCCGGTATTGCATCTCTTTAGGCAAGGAGCAACCTTAGAATTACATACGGATGCTAGTAGCCACGGCTTTGGAGCTGTTTTGCTTCAGCAAGCTCACGATGGGAAATTTCATCCTATTCACTTCATGAGCAAGAAGACTACTCCTCAACAAGAGAAGTATTGTTCTTACGAATTGGAAGTACTGGCTGTAATCGAGGCTTTGCGAAAATTTCGCTACTACTTGTTGGGTACTAAGTTCAAAATAGTGACCGATTGCGCTGCATTTCAGAGGGACTATGCAGAAAAAAGAGCTTACACCAAAAATTGCTCGATGGGCATTGTCACTCGAAGAATATGATTATGAGGTTGTCCATAGATCAGGCACCCAAATGAAGCATGTGGATGCCCTAAGCAGGAACATATTGTTGATAACAACTCGTGCACAAGGAGAATTAACAACCCAAATAGAAGCTGCACAAACATCAAGATGATCACATTAAAGCAATTAAAACTCTAGTTGAAGAAGGACATGACAATGAACATTTCATTAAAGCAGGAATTGTGTACAAGTATGAGAATGGGAAAGAACTACTAATGGTTCCTCAGGCGATGCAAAATAACATCATTAAAGACGTTCACAACAAAGGTCACTTTGGCGCTGCCAAGACAGAGGAAATTCCTTAAGCAGCAGTTTTTTTATTCCTAATGCAAGAAAACATGTTGAAATCGTTATTTCTAATTGCGTACAGTGCATCCTCTGCAATAGAAAACGTGGAAAAGGCGAAGGGTTTCTTAATCCAGTGCCGAAAGACAACGTTCCACTTGGGACTTACAATATCGACTTTTTGGGACCCCTTCCAACAACGAATAAAAGATACCAACATATTTTCTCGGTAGTCGATGCCTTTACGAAGTTTGTCTGGTTATACCCAGTGAAATCTACCTCGGCTAGCGATGCTATCGAAAAGCTGAAATTACAACAAGCTACTTTTGGAAACCCATCACGAATAATTTCAGATAGGGGATCAGCGTTTACATCGAAGGAATTCACTGATTATTGTACTGATCAGGGAATTGAACATTGTAAAATAACAACCGGAATTCCTAGAGGGCAATGGGCAGGCAGAAAGGATTATTGGTCTGCTGATTCCTGTTCTTTGCCAAACTTTCAATAGAGGAGCCTAGCAAATGGTTCAAATATGTTCCAAGTCTACAAAGTATCATAAACAGTAACACCATCCAGAAGTACGAAGCATACGCCATTCGAACTGATGATTGGCATCACAATGAAAAATAAAGAAGATCTGAAGATAAAAGATATATTGGAAGAAGAGTATGAAAAGTCCATGATGAAGGAGAGAGAAGAATTACGCGAACAAGCAAAAGACAATATTTTCAAATTGCAACAGGAAAATAAACGTCAGTATAACAAAGGGAGAAAAAAAATCTAGAGTGTACAAAGTAGGAGATCTAGTGGCCATTCAGCGCACGCAGTTTGGAGTTGGGCTTAAGCTGAAACCTAAAATTTTTGGGACCCTATCGAGTTGTAAAAGTGTCTCCTAATGACAGATATGCCATTGAAAAAGTGGGCGATCATGAAGGTCCAAGCCTAACTACTTCAGGAGCTGATTACATGAAACCCTGGTCCACTGGTCAACAGTAAAAAAAAAATGTATATATAAGCCTTTTTTTCCCTCTTTCTTTCTTCTTTTTTGTTTGTATTTCAGATATGTGAGAATGTTATGGCCTGTTTACTGATGTTGAAGATGGCGAATTTCGAGGACGAAATTACAGTCAGGATAGCCGATTGTGGGATTGTGCGACGAGCGCGCCAAAGCCTGATACGTCCGCAGCAGTAACGCCACCTAGAGGAAGCGTCCGCTCAGAAGCGACCGCAGCAATGAGACAGATGTACCCCCAGACACCGAAGCTAGCAGTTGGGCAGACGGCCCCATGACTTTTTAGGCAGATGGCCTCTTAGTTGTCGGATATTCTTAATTGTCAAAGATGTTTGTAAATATACTGTAAATACATTAATTTTGTAATTAAACTTAAATTTAAACTTTAAGAGT